>VXCM01004952.1:0-24443 GCA_014773175.1 Lucifuga dentata
GGATGAAGAGTTAACCCAAAACATCAGTCCACCGATCATCATTCAGTTCCAGCCCAAGCTCCTGTTACCATTTAATTCTTGTCTTATTGACATTGTCCACTGACCCGGACCCTAATCGTTACCAATCTGCCTCCAAAACCATGTGGCGTGGCCTCAGCTTTAAGACGAGTCATGTTTATTGAAGAAGCTCAGCTGAGGAGAATCAGACATTCAGCATCTATATACAAGAGATTAACCAGACATGGACAGACTGGCTGCCTTTACAGTGCCAGGAAACTAGTTAGGAAAAGTATGGCCAAACTCTATGTGTGTGTGTGTGTGTGTGTGTGTGATATATGGTATTTAAGTTTATGAGGGCACAAGGACATGCAGACTGTAAATTGGGGAAGTGGAAGTGAGTTAACTTATCACGTAGATAAGCAGCTGGAAAGCAGCACGGAGACTAAAATAAAGGTTGGAGATGAACTAAAGGTCAAACAGAAAGGTCAATGTAGAACTAAGATGAACTAAGGGGAAACCCTACCTTATTTCTTTAACACAGAGCAAAATGAAAATATTTATTCAAGTTTCAAACGTGCAGAAACATCTACAAGCTGTCAGTGCATCAAGCTCCAGATGTGTTGCTGATGTGCATTTTCTATTCCAGCCACACACGTTCACACTTTTCTGCTTATTGCTGCACATCTGTAGCCATAATAAATATTTTCATTTTTAACACGTGAGGTGTTTTTGACGTTGTTTATTTCTCTCTGGGCCCATTGGAAACCCTGTTTTCCCAAAGTCTTTCACATTAAAGGCTGGAAGCTGAAAATGACAAAGTCTTATAACTGTAATGGAAAAGGGTCATTTCATTCCAGACACTTTGATTGTTCAGATATTCAGATAATGTAACAGTCTTTAGGTGCTCGTTTCTCCCCATGTCATCATCTCCTCATTTCCCTCATGTCTTTTCCTTACGCCTTAGTAATTACTGTTTCATCAGGAGGAGGAGAGGAGCGTTCAGCATCAAGTACCTCTGCAATTTTTGTCAACTTGCAGCCACATAAATCTCCAAAAGTACGCTTTCCCTGTGTTTAATTTGCTGTGAAAAAGTATTTGCCCCTTCCTTTTCATTAGAGCTGTCATGATATTACAATGTTTGTCCCTCAGCAACATCCTCATGACATGTCATGCCGTGTTCCTATTGGTTGGCTTATCGTCACGCTTGTAGCAGCAGTCAACCTGTGAGATTTTGGTCGTTATTTCTGACTGTCAGAACTTTGCCGCAGGCTGTCTTTGGTCATAACGGCACTAATCCACCGTTCATGGACATGCCTCATATCGTGATGTAGGACCACCAGTTTGAATCTACAACAGAGTTTTCCTTAGATTTTTCTCACAAACAATATGTTTAATCTGGGACAGCCCAAAATCATACAGCGTGTACGAGGCTTCAGACACTGGTGAAGCCGTTAGTTTGTCATGATGTGGAATAGGCGTGTCGTGATACACCAGTATTAACGATAACCGTGATATTTAAAAATGAAATATTGATATGATGTTAATAATACACATATGATTATGTCGTGTAAATCAGGGGTGCCCACACTTTTTCGGCTTGCGAGCTACTTTTAAGATGACCAGGTCAAAATGATCTACCTGCATTAAAAAATGCTAAATATATATTTATTTATATATATACTGAGTATACTTTATATATACAATATATGTTGGCGTACCTTGCATCACTGCATGAACCCTTATGGCACAATACAATTCAATACATTTATGGGCACTACCTTACTCTGATGACTTGCACTGAATGGAGTCAGCCAGGGTTGCATAGTCCAGACAGTAGCTGCTGGTAGCCAGCCTCAAGCAGGCTTCCAAATGATCATCAGATAAAAATGCACAGTTGGGCTGTATCGCTTATGTCCATAGACTCGTCTAATTGCAGTGAGAAACACTCGCAGTCCGCGATGTCCTTCCAAAGCTGCTGTGTCAAATCATCAGCCATTACTTCACAGCGCCGTGTAACGGTACTTCTTGATAGCTGAAGAGCTTTGATTGAAGATAATATTTCTGGTTTGTTTTTAAAGTCCTGAAACAACGAGTCAGCTGCCTCAACGAAGGCCTCTTTTATCATCTCTCCATCTTGGAAGGACTTCTTATGCTTAATGATGGAGTGACTCACCCGGAACGATGCTTCGGTGGCTGCCTTTGCTTTTGAATTCGGCTGTGTGAAAAATGACTGCTGTCCGATTAACTGCGATTTTAGTTCCCTCACCTTTCTCTTTCTCAGCTCGCTTTTCGGAGGGAAGTCAGTGTCGTAGTTTTTATGAACAGTTCGAAAGTGCCTCTCCACATTTCCCTTCTTTGGAATAGCAATGATAGATTGACAGATCAGACAAACGCACTTCGAATATGACATGGTGAAAAAAAAAAGTCCTCCTCCCATTCCGCATGGAAGTGGTAAGTTTTTGGTTTCTTACTTGGTCCGGCTCCCCAACTCATTTTTTATATCCGTTCTTTGGTATTTATAAATTGGAAGGCTAACTAGGTCACTTAGCTCGCTGGAGTTTTGCAGTAGCTCACATGTTTTGTGCGCGGTGACCCGTGTGTTAGAAGAGAAGAGATCTCAGACTGGCCACCCTATATATATATATATATATATACACACATATAAGGCTCAAACATGCACAATGTATGCTCCTTCAAAGTTTCTGTTGTGGATCATAGCTGCTGTCATCACAGTATATGTCCATAACCTTTTTGGCAATTTGCTCTCAATTAACACACCTTGCCTTGTCATCTCAAATAGATTCTCTCAGCACCGTTTTGATGTGCTGAGTCTTGTGTCTTATGGAATTTTTAGCGAGCAATAACTGCAATAATAGCAATAACTTGTCATAAACTCTGCTATTATCAGACCTTATAGTCCTATACGATGCTGTGTCAGCAGTGAACTTTTCTGTGGCTGATGCTTGTTTTTCAGGCTGTGGCGTATCTAAATCCATCTTTTGCTTCTGGTTCTATTAGACCTGCTAAATCTGTTTGGAGCTCAGTGTGACTTTGGCTGTAATATCAGATTCTCTGCTTCTATTTTGGACAAATTTTCCATGAGTACAGACTTAATTTAGGCTAGACTTACTGATCTTTGCCTTAATCTTTATTCCCTCTACTACATCCTGTAGCTCTGAGCACCTTCATGATAATTACAGTGACTAAGAACTTCATGCCAAGATTGAATGTCACAACAACCGTGACAACTGTCCTCCAGTCTGTAGTGTTTCTCAGTAATGATCCCGGTACCGTTCTTGTGATCGAGCTCGTTTCTGTCTTGCTGGAAGTTGATGGCAGCTCCGTTGGCCGTCTGCTTCACAGAGAAGACATCGTGTGGGTGTTAGAGAATGTATATGCCTTCTTCAGCGTCTTCCTCACATCTTCCTTTATTGTCACCTTTATTGCCTTCCTCATCACTACACTGGTAAAGGTATTCTTTATTGTCATGTCCACACAAGTACAGATGAAATTTCGTCTCTGCATTTAACCCGTCCGGAGGATCAGAGGTCAGCCACTGTGCAGTGCCCGGGGACCATCTCCAGTCCTAAGCCAGTGCCTTGGTAAAGGGCGCTGGCAGGAGAATTAAGCCTGTACATGTTTTTATGATGGTGGGGAAACCAGAGCACACGGAGGAAACCCACGCAGACACGGGGAGAACATGTTAACTCCACACAGAAAAGCCCTGCCCCAGCCTGGAATTGAACCCAGGACCTTCTCGCTGCTAACCACTGAGCCACCAAACCGCCAGCTCAGCACTGCTTGTCATTTTACTGTCTGCAAATTCCATAAGCCTTTTTCCAGCTTTGATATATCAAACCTCTTAAACTTTCTGATGTCTGTGATTATTTGTGACATTGCATCTCTATCGACCATTAGCCCCTTTGTTATCAATCCAGGGCGGCACGGTGGTTAGTGCTGTTGCCTCACAGCAAGAAGGTCCTGGGTTAGATTCCCGGCTGGGGCAGGGCCTTTCTCTGTGGAGTTTGTATGTTCTCCCCGTGTCTGCGTGGGTTCCCTCCGGGTGCTCCGGCTTCCTCCCACCTCCAAAGACATGCATGTCAGGTGAATTGGGAACTCTAAATTGTCCGTAGGTGTGAATGAGAGCATGAAGTGTTTGTCTGTCTCTGTGTCAGCCCTGTGATAGACTGGTGATCTGTCCAGGTGAACCCTGCCTCTCTCCCTATGACCGCTGGGATAGGCTCCAGCCCCCCGTGACCCTTATAGCAGGACAAATGGGTAAAGAAAATGGATGGAGAGAAAAAATGGATGGTATCAATCCATCCTGATGACAGTCCGTTATTTTGAAGGCAAAATCGTGCTCCCCAGTGTCAGACACGTTTTACTCCATGTTTCCTTTTATGCCTACATGACACATAGTGGGGTCCAAAAGTCTGAGACCGCTGTGAAAATGCTTCTAATTTACATTCTTTTTTGAATTTAATACAAAGATATTTCATTACAGATGATAATATCATCTTAAAAATTAGACTGAAAAGTTGAAAAATGTCTATGAATGTCAGAATATCTTAGTATTTGGCAATGCTGGCAACGACTGGAGGATGGATGGAGAACAACAGGCTCTGGAATGAGAAAGACATTAGAGGACAGCAAAAATAATAAACAGGAACACCAGAAGGTGAAAAGAAAAGGAAAAGAAAGACAGGTTAAGCTGTCCCTGTGACATTCTGATTATTTCCACATTTACATGGAAAACATCACCGATTTTCTATGTGGTCTCAGACTTTTGGACCCCGCTGTGTCTTTGTGTGTCAAACCTTTGCAGTAGCTACAGCTCTGGCCAAAAGTATTACACTGTCTTGCATTTTTGTGTAAACTTGTCTTTCTGAGTTAAAATACCATTCCAAACACAACAAAATTAATTTTTTTGTGTTTTAGAGTAAGTACAACTGATAAAAAACCAGAAGTTCTTATACTGTTAAGTAGGAAGACACTGTTGACATTAAGATTTGAAGAATCTTAATAATTACTCTCTTTCCTATGGAGATTCCTCTCCTACAGACTGAAATCAAGGCGTCCAGCAAAAAAGCCACTTTGGAGTAAAAAGAATATCTGGAATAGACTGATTTTCTGCAGAAAAGAAATGGACTGCTGCTGAATGGATAAAGTCATTTTCTGAGACGAGTCTCCCTTCAGCTGCTTTGGGAGCCAAAGAAGTATCAGAGTTCAGAGGCAGGATGGTGAAAGATGAAAAATGGAATGAACAGTGCAACATCCTGAAACAGTTCATGTTTGGGGATGTTTTTCTGGAAGAGGGATTGGATCCTAAAAATTCTGCCAAAAGGCACAGCTATGAACACCAAATGGTACCTGGAAACCCTGAAGCTGATGCCAAGTGTGCACAGTCAGTTTCCTGCCGTTTCCAAGATGGCGGAGCTCCATGTCACAGGGCTAAAGCTGTGAAAGAGTGGCTAGCAGAAAAAAACATCACTTCACTGCAGGCCTGGAAATTCCCCAGATGTTTAAATCGGGGGAATCTATTTTCTATTGGGTTTAAAATCTATTTTCTATCGGGTTTAGGATCTATTTTCTATCGGGTTTAACCGATAGAAAATATCTGGGCCATCATTGGCACCGAAGTTAGAAAGGCCCGGAACAGGACCAGCTGGAGAAGACAGCATGTGGATCCTGGTCCAGTCTAAAGTCCAGTGATGTCATTAGGAAGTTGGTGGAATCAAAGATGAACTGCTGTTTTAAAGGCCAAAGGCAAAGACTAAAAACTATAGCAGAAGGGAAAAACATTATTTTGTTTCAAATTTTTCTGAAGTTTTGGTCTTCTTTCCGTTGTATTTACTTGTAAAACACCAATAAATGAATTTTGTTGTGTTTGGAGTGGTATTTTAACTCAGAAAGAAAAGTTTACCTAAAATGCAGGGGGATGCAGTACTTGTAGCCAGCGCTGTACGCCGCTGCAGCTGTCTTCTCTTCTCTTGTCTGGACGCTTTATCTTTGTGTCCTTTTGGCCACATAGCAAAAAAACATCAGGTCATGTTGCTGTCCATCTCTCCACTCCAGGAGTGGAAATGATCGTTTTCATCACATCATCATCATCATCCTCAAAACTGAATTGTGTTTTAAGTAATGCAAAAGTTACTTTATCATCATCTTGGGTGATATGAATCCTGAAAGGTTTGGACAAACCTTTAATAATTATTGCTATGAGAAATCCATTGTTCAAGGTTTCTCCAGCATTTCTCTGTGCTGATTACAGTTTCTGTCCATATTTAGTCCGTTACAGTCTCATTCATTGATTTCTGCAGTTTTCAGCTCAGTATATAAGCTGATTATTCATGGTTTTCCTTTATCTCTCATGGCCTCTCAGTATTTGTAGCGCCTTTTTCCCGTTATCAGCCACTTCTCTCATAACCAAGGATAGATAATTGTCATCCAAAACTGGAATTAATTCAGCACATGCTTCTTCATTTTTGTGTTTATCTTCATCTCTGTAATCGTCCTCTGATGGCTCATTTAGTCTGGTTTCCTTGAGACCCATCAAATGTAGATGTCCCAAAGGCATGTCTCCCATAATTTGTAATACTTCTAATCTCTGTCAAACTCCATCTATTTCCTGTATTTAAGTCCTGGGCTGATAATGTGTTGTCACTTCCATGTTTAAGGGACTGGATAACTGGGTTTAGTTCAGCATGACGGAGGAAGAAACACTCACATGTACCATGTTCTTGCTTGCACCAACTGAAGAGAGGCTTCCTTCCCTTATTACTTCCTCGTGAACACAGGTGACCAGTGATAGATCAGCACAAGAGCACACATAAGATTATTTCTTAATAAGAACACGCTGGTGGTTCTGCTACCAAGGATCAAACCATCACTGTTGTCATGCTGCAGGAGCCATTATTGATAGTACCATCCTTTGACATCAGAACAAATTAAAACACGTAATCATCATAAATCTAATAAAATATCAGGTGATATGGAGAAACAGAGGGAACCTGAGAGAGGAGCAACAGAGAGAGAGAGAGATAGAGGGCAATCCTTCGGCATTCTAAAGTCATCCAACAGCGACGCTTCATCAGATCACAGATGTACACCAGAGGTATCCTTTGTGCCTGTACGGACACGGTTTCCTGTTGATCCAGCGTTAATCTACTTGCAGCAACAGTGGACGTGCAGAGCTTTGTCACTGATCATACGGAGCAGCCAGGTACATTTATCTCTCTCTCTTCCTCGTCTTTTTCTTCTTCTTTGTCTCTCTCCTGTGGTTTTCAAGTCTATTGAAAATCATTTAGATCGCTGTAAAACGTCACTGTCATGAGCTATGTCATGTGACCAGGATCTGACCTGTCATTCCCCCATCCGGAGCATTTGGCTTTTGCGCTTGGCTGTTAAAGGACCATACCGGCCATTTTGCATGTTTGAGCCTAATATATTCAATTTTCATACATGTTACGTTACTGACAATCATTTCCCAAAGCATACTACTGGAACGGTGAATTAAAAATGTTTTTCCTACCTTCCAGACTTCCATTGGTTTCAGTTCATTCTGGTACGCTATTAAAATCAACTTGTTGATACTTGAAACGTTCTTGGGATAGGTAATCCATCATCACCAACAAGACGTGTATTCAGGTTTTTTTTTAGAAGTTACATAATTTTAGTGTTTAAGCTCAATAAAAAGTGTGGAGTGAATGTATGCCTCCACCGGGGAATATAGTCCCAAAAGAAGACCTGCGTTTATGGAAAAATTTAAAGGACCGTGACTTCATAAGGCTGTGTAACTATTAGCAGGAGAAACATGGATTTTTAAGGTGGGTGTATCACTTGAATATTTGATTTTGAAAGATTAAGAGATTTAGCAAAATATCAGGAAAGCTGAAATACGGTTTTATCCTTTGGGAAATGATTGTCAGTAACGTAACATGTATGAAAATTGAATATATTTGACTCAAACATGCAAAATGAGTGGCATGGTCCTTTAAACTAGCACAGCAATAGGCCATTTTAAATTGCTGTTTTAACTTGTCCAATCACATTAAGTGGGCGGGCCTTAGTGACACGAATCCAATAAAGAAATTCATCATTAACCCAATTTGATCTTTTACCACAACTTAATTTTTTTTTAAATAATTAATGAACCAGAGTTTAACTAGTCATTATTATGAGTTTAAGAGATTACCACAATTCTTGTGTGAACACATTAAAGTTACGTTTAAAATTCTAAAAATGTAACAAAAGTAATGAATTAGAGTTTCTGATGGCTAAAGCTGCGCTGAATTATTTTTTAAAACCCAAGATTTTCACTGGCTCCATCTGGTCCCTCCACTAAATATTTTCTGCACAATGTCGCTTCAGATTTAGATTTAAAGATACAATTTCAGCATTATTAAGCTTTAAGTCCTCAAATCAGAGCTACTTAATCCCACTGCCAATCCTTCTATAAGCCTCGCTCAGGTGCCCTGAGAGGGCATATGATTCTCAGCTGCTGATAGAAGAAAGTCACAATATTGTGCAGAAGTGACAGGTTTCAGATCTACACACACATTCACACACTCAGTCAGAAAATCAAAGACAGAGATAAAACTGTTTTAAAGGAAGGAGGAACAGATAAAAACTGAATGGCTGCTGTCTTCTCAAACTGAACTGGAATAATCTCCTTTGATATATGTTCTTTAAGCTTTTGTTCATTGAACAACTCTTTCTCCATGTCAAATTATTCCATGAGATGTTTGCAATAAAAAACACATTAGGCTAAATATGCTGCCTCAGGCCAGAAACCGTGCAGGAACCGTCCATATTGATGAAACCAAGTCAGTACGTGTTCTGTGATTATCATGTGTATTAATACAGCTTGGAGAGTAACTCTGAATTTTAGCTCTGAGAGGAGAATAACAAGAAATGATGAAAAGTTCCCTTTTATTCTCATTACACAATATAAATCCCAATTACAGTCCCATATTAAAGGCTTGTGTTTTTAGTGTTAGCTACTGTACCTCTCCAAGAGCTTTATTAAATAGCCTGTTAAACTACAGGAAGAAAGCTAGGCAAGTGACATATCACCACTCCAGTTTCTTTATTTTGTGTTGGAAGATATCTGCTGCATGAGAAGTATTGGTGTCAGATTTAACCTGTCAATAAGTGCAAATATCATCATGCAACCATATTCCCTCATTTAATAAAGCCTGTTACTGGCATCTTTTAGCATTACCTCTAAAGCTGCTGCAGTATTTCCACATTGAGACGTCAGAAGAGTGATTCATAAAACACACTGTCACACGAAAATCAAACATGTTTGAGTTTGGTGTAAATTTTAGTGATCAACACAGAAGCATACTGCTGCTATTACATTATTATCAGCTGTTTTCCAACACATACTACTGGTATGTAAGGACGGATTATCATGACACGGGCCCCCACCTACACACGCAAATAATACACGCACACTGCGTGTGCAGCACACAGTCTTCCTGTGAACTTAGGCTAACGTTAGCAGTGCAGGCATTAGCATCCAGGTTATCCTCAGTTAGCAGTCAACGCTGTAGCACCAGCTGCTAACAGTAACACCATCACCTTCCATCTGTTTATTGGTGAAAAACATTGAAATAGAGGATATTTGTTGTAGCAAAGCAGCATCTTTAACTTCTTTTTCTTTTTTGAGTTTACGCTTTTCTGACCCACTAGGAGTGCGTTTCTCCATGTTGACAGCGAAACTGACATTTGACCTTTAGCCTACGTCATGATGTGATTTAGCCTAATCGGCTAATTTATAAAACATTCAAATAATTTCATAATCACACTACATTTTCAAAAGCATGTTTACTCCAATAATTTAAAAACCAAGTTTTTACAGAGTTCTAAAAAAAGAAAAAAAAAAGATAATAATAAATCTTAACCTCGCATAGAGGATGTGAGACCCACACATAAGCACATTAATGATAAATGTCACAGATTTTGGTCTTCACACTATGTGTGTGAAGGCAGTGGTCTTCACAGTGTGTGTGAAGACCAAAGACTCTCTAAACGCACAACACACACTCATTGATTCTATTCATGTTCACCACACTAAAGCCTCTCAAATCTCACAGTCTCTTATGATCAAACATGACAATAGCATGATCAAACATGGTGGATTACAGCAGGAACAACTAGAAAAATAGATGATGAAGATGAATAGATGAAGTCAGGAGACCGTAAACATGGCCTGTACCTACAGTATCAGTATAGGTACACCAAGAAGCGTAGTTTTTACTGGCATAAACTATAATTTCAGTGGATTGTTTTTTATTTTTGTGATGAGGAAGTCCTGCTGTCTTGACCTTATTTGTCATTCACTGTATCAAGGCAGAGTTGTCGTTTTCTTCTTCCTCAGTTATAGTCTTCATCCTCGGTATTCCTCTGAGTTTCCCCAAACCACAGGACGCCAAGTCAGATAGAATCAGAAATACTGAGCATGTTTAATATTAGCACTCTGAAGTCAGTGAGGCCAGGATGGACAGATCAGAGGAAGTAAAAGACTTTTAACAGACCAAAGGAGAGTCAGATAAGACAAACCTTGGAAAATAAAAAAAATAAAAAATAAAAAATAAAAAAATAAAAATGAAATAACAGGACTTTGCTGACAATCATTTGAAGGGGAATCAGCTAATTCAGCTAAATTATGCTCCGCCCGCTGTTTCCTGTGTTCATGTGTATATCACTTGTAAAGAGCTACATGAAAATGGGTGTAAGATATGGACTGAAACTTTGAACTGTCCTCTATTCATATGCTGTGTTTGTTTTTTATTTTAAAAAATCTGATGTAAAAGAAATCCAGGTATTATTTACAGCAGAGTATACCAGAAGTACTGTATATACTTGAGTATATCTATCTTGTGTATAAGCCTGATTTTGAGCTGCAAATTTAGATTTTTAAAGAAACTCGTGTATAAGCCCTGATGTTGTTCTATCAATTTATTTAGCAAATTACCTGTTTTTATGGGTATTGTCATAGTATTCCTGTGATTTTCTGAAAATAATCCACGTACCGGTAAACATGATATTTATTTCAGCAGCTGATTACCATAACTGACCAATCACAGCAGAGCTTACTGGCCGCTGCAAAATGTGCTGATAAGATGTTTAAAATATCTCATTCTAAGGTATGATTTAAACTGTTTTCATGGGTAGTGGTAATGGTAGTATTTCCACCCCTGGAAATTTCCTTCTCTGGGATCAAATTTGAATTTCTCCTGTATAAGCCGACCCCTGATTTGCTATATGAAATTTGGTAATAAAAACTCAGCTTATGCTTGAGTGTATACGGTAATTTATAAAACTGTGTTTGTAACTTCAAGGGGTCTGCCAGCCCAAGATTATTATAAGTCCATGAAAACTTGATATTATTATAGACATAAAGGTCTAAAGATAAAAAGACTGTTTCATCATAAATGTAATGCTAATTGGGATAATATCAAGGGAAGATGTTGTACTCTGGCAGCAGCATGAATTACATTTGCTCTGGGCAGTAGGAAGTCTGCTTCTCTGTGAACAGCAAAGATCTTGTTGCAAAAGTAAATATGATTCTCAAATCAGAATTGGCTGTTTTAAAGATACAAACATACCATGTTTGAGCCTAATATATTCATTTTTCATACATGTTACATTACTGACAGTCATTTCCCAAAGGATAAAACCATATTTCAGCTTTCCTGATATTTTGCTAAATCTCTTAATCTTTCAAAATTAAATATTCAAGTGATACACCCACCTTAAAAATCCATGTTTCTCCTGCTAATAGTTACAAAACCTTATGAAGTCACAGTCCTTTAAATTTTTTCATAAACACAGGTCTTCTTTTGGGACTATATTCCCTGGTGGAGGCATACATTCACTCCACGCTTTTTATTGAGCTTAAACACTAAAATTACATAACTTCTAAAAAAACCTGAATACACGTCTTGTTGGTGATGATGGATTACCTATCCCAAGAACGTTTACAGTATCAACAAGTTGATTTTAATAGCAGAATGAACTGAAACCAATGGAGGTCTGGAAGGTAGGAAAAACATTTTTAATTCACCGTTCCAGTAGTATGCTTTGGGAAATGATTGTCAGTAACGTTACATATATGAAAATTGAATATATTAGGCAAAACGGTGGTATGGTCCTTTAAACCCATGCACATCCAACAGTGCAGTATGTGAGATGTTTCAAATCACCGCAATAAATCACCTCTTGTTCTTTTTCTCCTTTGAAAACCATCTTTTTCAAATGTTAATAGTGAAGGGTTGTTTTTACTGAGTCTGGACATGCATCATTCTTAAGCCTTTAAGCTCATTTCTGTGAGCTGTCCAGTGGAATAGTGAACAGCTCCAGCAGCTGCATCGCTCAGATGTCCTAATTATGACTGCGAGGAAGAGGAGAGTGTTTGTTGGTCTTGGAGACCACACACACACACACACACACACACACACACTAAATGATAGAATGGTAGTCTGTGTTTGTGCAGAACAATTAATATTCTAAAAGTCACACTAGGGGGCACTGTTAATGTTGCTGCAATTCAATAAAGGTTGCAAGTCAATATCAGGCTTCCAGAGAGTTGTTCTGACCTGCTATTACCAGNCACACACACACACACACACAGAGTGTCACTGTTTAATGATGTTGATCTCAGCCACAGTGAAACGTGCATACAGCTAATGGTGAAGCTGCATGCCGTTAGATAACAGATTTCCAGATTTCTGCATCTGGATTTCAGAATTCTCTGTTCAGACAAACTCTCAGGCAAAATGTTCAGTTCACACCAACAGCAGATACTCTCGCTGTGTGTATTCACCATGGAAAGCATAAAAACAGCAGTGGATAGACTCCATTTACACTTCATAAAAACACACCTTAACCACACAGTGATAACCATGGTGTTAGGGTGGAGCCACACTACATGACTTTTCAGTCATGGCTGATTAATACCAGACACACTACACGACTGAATGGGAACAGGTCCAGTCCACTCAACACACCACACATAAAGACAGCCATCGTACCATAGCGGATTATTGAGCCCACCTGTAAATCCACAAGCATCCTGTAGGTGGCAGTCAAAAGCTAAGTGAAGAAGAAGTAGTGGTGGTGTTCCTACGACAACAACACAACAAAAGATGGATGACGCGAGCTCGCAACACTACTTATAGTGTCACTCCTCGGCTGATGTTCCAGTTTCTCTGGAAGACGCCAGGCTGTCTGCTGTCGGTTCTGTTAGGTAAGGAGGCACGTTTAAATGAACCAGTGCAGCGCCCCTTCAAAACGTGTCTGTTCGGACCAGGCTGGACTTCATGGTGTGCGCCGCAGCTTGCCATCAGTGCCCGTGGAGTGGAGCATATTCCGCCACACCCAGAACATATTTTGCCACGCCTGGACTACTTTTTACCCGCACAGCTCAATTTGAGAACCGCTTATCAAAACAACTTCACGTGACACTGCACGTCCTTGGATCCTGATCAATAAACCTGCTGAATATCAGCTTCATACAGTGCTGCTNGTGACACTGCACGTCCTTGGATCCTGATCAATAAACCTGCTGAATATCAGCTTCATACAGTGCTGCTTCTAGAGATGTTGGTGCTACAGACAGAGATTTCTGTCTTTATAGTTGGAAAAGGCACTCCTGATTTTGCCACGTCCACAAGACGGCTCTACATCTATGATGGTGCTCAAAAGTTCGTGAACCCCTTAGAATTTTCTCTATTTCTGCATAAATATGATCTAAACATGACCAGATTTTCACACAAATCCTAAAACTAGAAAACCTAAAGTGAGCCTAATTAACAAATTAGATAAAAACATTATGCTTGTTCATCTATTTCTTGAGAAAAATTATCTTATGTTACATATTTGTGTGTGGCAAAAGTATGTGAACCTTTACTTTCAGTAACTGGTTTGACCTTTGACCCCCTTTTACAGCAATAACTGCAGCTAAACATTTCTGGTAGCTGTTGATCAGTCCTGCATGTCGGCTTGGAGGAATTTTAGCCTGTTCTTTACAGAATGGCTTCACCTCAGGATGTTGGCGGACTTCCTGTCATGAACTGCTGCTTCAGGTCCTTCCACAACATTTCTACAGGATTAAGGTCTGGACTTTGACTCGGCCATTCCAAAACATTACATTTCTTCTGCTTTAACCATTCTTTGGTAGAACGACTTGTGTGTTTAGAGTTGTTGTCTTGCTGCGTGACCCACTTTGTCTTGAGCTTCAGTTCACGGATGGATACCCTGACATTTTCCTGTAGAATTTAAATTCTTACTTCAATCAATGATGGAGAGCTGTCCTGGTCCAGAGGCAGCAAAGCAGCAAACCATGATCCTGCCACCACCATGTTTCACAGATGAGACAAGGTTCTGATGCTGGAATTCAGCGTAGCGTTTGCTGTTCAGCAAACAATGCTTCTCATTCAAGACAAAAAGTTCTACTTTGGTCTCATCCGTCCACAGAACATTCTTCCTGCAGCCTTCTGGCTTCTTCACATGGTCTTTAGGAAACTGAAGACGGGCAGCAATGTTCTTTTTGGAGAGTAGGGCTTTCTCCTCCTGCCTTACACACCACTGTTGTTCAGCATTCTCTTGATGGTGGACTCATCAACATGAACATCAGTCAATGACAGAGAGGCCTTTAGCTCCTTAGATGTTACCTGGAGTTCTCTGTGACCTTCCAGATTATTACACACCTCACTCTTGGTGTGATGTTTGATGGTCGACACTCCTGCAGAGGGTAACAACAGTGTTGAATTTCCTCCAGTTGTACACACTCTGCCTGACAGTGGAGTGGTGCAGTCCAAACTCTTTACAGATGGTTTTAACCCTTTCCAGCCTGGTGAGCATCAACAACTGTTCTTCTGAGGTCCTCAGAAATCTCCTTTGTTCGAGCCCTGACACACTTCCACAAAACTGTGTGTGAAGATCAGACTTTGACAGTGAAGACCAGATTTCTGTTCTTTTAATAAGGCTGCACCTCACACACTCACACCTGATGTCATCCTATTGATTGGTGCACCTGACTCTATTTTTCCCGTCAAATAAACTGATAAGCCCAGAGGTTCACATACTTTTGTCACACACAAATATGTAACAGAGGATCATTTTCCTCAATAAATAGATGAACAAGCATATTTTTTGTCCCATTTGTTTAATTAGGTTCTNGGATCATTTTCCTCAATAAATAGATGAACAAGCATATTTTTTGTCCCATTTGTTTAATTAGGTTCTTTTTATCTAGTTTTTGGAATTGTGTGAAAATCTGATCATATTTTAGGTCATATTCATGCAGAAATAGAGAAAATTATAAAATGTTCACAAACTTTCAAGCACCACTGTACATGTCTCCAGACCAGCATAATGCTGACATTTGTGATTTGCAAGACATGTTTTAACTGCTGCAAAAATTTTCCAGCTATTAAAAAAAAAAAAAAAAATNAAAAAAAAAAAAAAAAAACTCGCTGGTTTGGAAGATTGCCAGTCAGCTGCCAGCTGGTTATTTTGAACATGTTTCATGTCATGGAGCTGGGCCAACTGAGACGATTAAACAACACATAAACAGATGAATGAGTGTTACGATGCACCTTAACTACCTTAATTGGTGCGACTCGGCCCAACTGCTTAATCGGGCAGGCAGCCTTATATAGTTGAGTATAAGCCAATCTCATGTATAAGCCAACCCCCGATTTGCTTTGTGAAATTTGGTAATAAAAACTCAGCTTATACTCGATTATATATGGTAATCCTGTAGTGTGGCCCCAGCTTTAGGCTGGTGACATTTGTCTCCTTTAAAAAACTCCATTTAGGGAACATTCACTGAATAACTGAGTCCTCCTGTTCGTTCAGAGGCGAGGACGCTCCCTAGTGGATGCTCACACACATGACATCAAATCCTCCTAATGCAGGCGATGACAGCTGCCCACACAAAGCAGAATCTGTGATCCATGTAAACAGACATGAATTTCATAGTTAATGTTAGAATGTGATGATTTAAAGAGGTTAGGGGTTTAAAATATCTTAAATATATTGAATATCTTTTATTTATTCTGGAAACAGGAAGTAACTGAATATATATGATTCATTTGTGGTTGGGAATCGGGTGACTCAGTGGAAAGACCGAGTCTATTAACCTGAAGACCTGGTGACCCAGCCAAGTCTACAGCGTGTTTTTTAAGATGTGTTCCATGTAAGAGCCAAAGAAAATCAGCATGTTAATGACATCAGCACAGGAAACAGAAACTCTCTGCTTTGGACTCTGTGCAGCTATGAAACAAAGGAAAAGTTCTGGGAAAACAAGTAGAAATGGTCAGCATCAGAAATAACAAGAACTCCTTCAGAGAGTCCAAAATAATGAAAGGATGAAAAAAAGGATTCTGAAGGAGAAGACATCCAGACACTGCAGGGAGTCCCGGCACACGGGATAACACCTGAGGAAGAGGCTGTTTTCAGGAAAATGAGACGAGAAGATGATTGACTGGTGCTGACAGTTCTGTTTTCAACACACACACACACACACACACACACACACACACCTTCAGATAAACAGCTTTAATTATGAACATACCAGCACATAGGAACCTACCAGCGTGTTGTACATGTAAATGTGACGCAAATAAAAAATTAAAACATGTAAGAAAATAAAATCATTCTGACACAGATTTAATACCGGTGAAATTTACCGTTAAGTTTTTATGAAGTCAGGTGTGCTGCTGCACAACTCTGCGTGATGCTGCGTGACGATGCATGACACTGTGATGCTGTATGGTGATGCGTGACTGCGTGGTGATGCGTGGTGATGCATGATGCTGCGTGATGCTGTATTCTGCCCATCCTGACATGTTACATCTGGTGCCATGTTTTATAAATTCCCTTCATTGACAGCAAACAGCAGCACATGTGACAGCTGTTTGTGCTGACGTGTCCTGTGTGGTGTGAAGGTGTAGCTCAGCTCTCAGCTTGTGGCCTCGTGTTGCTGACATGTTGCTGATGTGTTGCTGACGTGTTACTGATGTTTTGGTGAGGTGTTGCTGATGTTTTGGTGACATGTTGCTGACGTGTTGCTGATGTGTTGGTGATGTTTTGGTAATGTGTTGCTGACATGTTGCTGACGTGTTGCTGATGTGTTGGTGACACGTTGCTGATGTTTTGGTGACATTTTGCTGACGTGTTGGTGACATGTTGGTGACATATTGCTGATGTGTTGCTGATATGTTGCTGATGTTTTGGTAGCATGCTGCTGACATGTTGGTGATGTGTTGGTGATGTGTTGCTGATGTTTTGATAGCATGCTGCTGACATGTTGCTGATGTTTTGGTAACATGTTGCCGACGTGTTGGTGATGTGTTGCTGATGCTTTGGTAATGTGTTGCTGACATGTTGGTGATGTGTTGGTGATGTTTTGGTAATGTTTTGCTGACATGTTGGTGATGTGTTGGTGACATATTGGTGATGTGTTGGTGACATGTTGGTGATGAGTTGGTGATGTGTTGCTGATGTTTTGGTGACATGTTGCTGACGTGTTGCTGATGTGTTGGTGACATGTTGCTGACATGTTGCTGATGTGTTGGTGACATGTTGCTGATGTTTTGCTGACATGTTGCTGACGTGTTGGTGACGTATTGCTGATGTGTTGGTGACATGTTGCTGATGTTTTGGTAATATGTTGCTGACGTGTTGGTGACATGTTGCTGAAGTGTTGCTGTCATGTTGGTGACATGTTGCTGATGTTTTGGTGACATGTTGCTGATGTGTTGGTGACATGTTGCTGATGTGTTGGTGATGTGTTGGTGATGTTTTGGTAATGTGTTGCTGACATGTTGCTGACGTGTTGCTGATGTGTTGGTGATACGTTGCTGACGTTTTGGTGACATTTTGCTGACGTGTTGGTGACATGTTGGTGACATATTGCTGATGTGTTGCTGATATGTTGCTGATGTTTTGGTAGCATGCTGCTGACATGTTGGTGATGTGTTGGTGATGTGTTGCTGATGTTTTGATAGCATGCTGCTGACATGTTGCTGATGTTTTGGTAACATGTTGCCGACGTGTTGGTGATGTGTTGCTGATGCTTTGGTAATGTGTTGCTGACATGTTGGTGATGTGTTGGTGATGTTTTGGTAATGTTTTGCTGACATGTTGGTGATGTGTTGGTGACATATTGGTGATGTGTTGGTGACATGTTGGTGATGAGTTGGTGATGTGTTGCTGATGTTTTGGTGACATGTTGCTGACGTGTTGCTGATGTGTTGGTGACATGTTGCTGACATGTTGCTGATGTGTTGGTGACATGTTGCTGATGTTTTGCTGACATGTTGCTGACGTGTTGGTGACGTATTGCTGATGTGTTGGTGACATGTTGCTGATGTTTTGGTAATATGTTGCTGACGTGTTGGTGACATGTTGCTGAAGTGTTGCTGTCATGTTGGTGACATGTTGCTGATGTTTTGGTGACATGTTGCTGATGTGTTGGTGACATGTTGCTGATGTGTTGGTGATGTGTTGGTGATGTTTTGGTAATGTGTTGCTGACATGTTGCTGACGTGTTGCTGATGTGTTGGTGACACGTTGCTGACACGTTGCTGATGTTTTGGTGACATGTTGCTGATGTGTTGGTGATGTGTTGGTGATGTTTTGGTAATGTGTTGCTGACATGTTGCTGACGTGTTGCTGATGTGTTGGTGACACATTGCTGATGTTTTGGTGACATGTTGCTGACGTGTTGGTGACATGTTGGTGACATATTGCTGATGTGTTGCTGATATGTTGCTGATGTTTTGGTAGCGTGCTGCTGACGTGTTGGTGATGTGTTGCTGATGTTTTGGTAATGTTTTGCTGACATGTTGGTGATGTGTTGCTGATGTGTTGCTGATGTTTTGATAGCATGCTGCTGACATGTTGCTGATGTTTTGGTAACATGTTGCCNGTGTTGCTGATGTTTTGATAGCATGCTGCTGACATGTTGCTGATGTTTTGGTAACATGTTGCCGACATGTTGGTGATGTGTTGCTGATGCTTTGGTAATGTGTTGCTGACATGTTGGTGATATGTTGCTGATGTCTTGGTGATATGTTGCTGATGTTTTGGTGACAAGTTGCTGACATGTTGCTGATGTGTTGGTTACATGTTGGTGATGTGTTGCTGATGTTTTGGTAACGTGTTGCTGACATGTTGCTGACGTGTTGCTGATGTGTTAGTGATGTTTTGGTAACATGTTGCTGACGTGTTGCTGATGTGTTGGTGATGTTTTGGTAACATGTTGCTGACGTGTTGCTGATGTATTGGTGACACGTTGCTGATGTTTTGATGACATGTTGCTGACGTGTTGGTGAAGTGTTGGTGACGTATTGCTGATGTGTTGGTGACATGTTGCTGATGTTTTGGTAACATGCTGCTGATGTGTTGGTGATGTGTTGCTGACGTGTTGGTGATGTGTTGCTGATGTTTTGGTAGCATGCTGCTGACACATTGCTGATGTTTTGGTAACATGTTGCCGACGTGTTGGTGATGTGTTGCTGATGTTTTGGTAACATGTTGCTGACGTGTTGGTGATGTGTTGCTGATTGTCAGATTTATTTTCTATTTTTCATCTTACTGGTCAGGTCAAGTACACAGTGTGATTACTTTGTTTCTTTTCTGTTTGATCTTACACTTCTAAACTGTCCTTGCTCCTGTTTCACCCGAAACTACAGCTCCTACACATATTTTCAGAAACTAAGTTTCTACCAACATCCATGCTTGTAGTCACGTACACTTGTGCCATACACACACATTAGAACGCACACTATAAAAGCTTGGACATTTTATCATACGTGGTTCTTCTTATCAGAACTGCTCTGGTGTCGTACAGACAGTATCCTGTAAGCTTGAACCCTTGCTGGCAAGAATAAAACACTGCTTGGACTCTCGGCGTCTCTTCATTTTTACTGTTCCAGAAATTCCACCACACTGATGTTTTGGTAACATGTTGCTGACATGTTGGTGATGTGTTGCTGATGTTTTGGTAACGTGTTGCTGACATGTTGGTGATGTGTTGCTGATGTCTTGGTGATGTGTTGGTGATGTTTTAGTGATATGTTGCTGATGTTTTGGTAACATGTTGCCGACGTATTGGTGACATGTTGCTGACGTGTTGCTGTCATGTTGCTGTTCTGACGTCTGACCTCCTGCAGTCTGCATACGTACATACAGCTAATCATCCCTCTGATGAGATGTGAGCAAAAGGAAAACAAAGCAGCACAGTCAATACACGCTGCATGCATGGCAGGATGCATCGCATGCTCGCCAGCAGTTCCAGTGAGTTTGTTCTGCAGAGTAAACATTCCTCCTCTGCTTATCAGAACATATCAGGAGAGACGGACGGGACAAGAATAACATCCTAAATCTACCAGTGTTCCACACCAACTGATGCTGCGTTATTAAGTCCATAACTGCTGAATTGTTTGTAACATCCAGAGTCTCTGGCTGTAACAGGAAAATCAGTCTGACTCACACATTTCAACATTGGTTTCACTGTAAAGTATATTTTCATTGAACACGTCTCTTGTAATAAAACATTATTACACTGCTTGACATACTGCCTGACTGTGCATATTTTCTGCCTCCATTCATTCTTTCTTTCTTTGTTCCGCTTCAGTCCAGATGGTCAGTCAACTCAGGTTAACAGGCAGCAGGAAGTGGGTGTCGAGCAAAGCTGGTTACAGGCTAAATGACTGAAGATAAACAATTAAATAATCCACACACAGGTACATAGACCAAAGAGGAGATCTCTGTTTACACTGGGAAATGTTGAGTCTAAGGCCTCCTGCATGCTTAATACACGGATCTGACATGGATCTACATCATATCTGTGCATTAATTATCTGATATTCAGATTCAGATTACTTTATTGTCCATTTGATTTACATAAAATGGAAATTTGTCTTTGGCACTAGCATACACTACAAAGTTCGCAATATTAAAAGATCCATCTTTAAGGGTCAGTTTAGAGGCTAAGCCAGCGTTGTACTGTCCTCGTTAGTGGAGTGGTTAGGTTAGGGTTGTTAGCCCTCGTTAGTGAAGTGGCTAACACAGACAAACAACTAGCAGCCACTGAGCCGGAACGTTGTTGTTATAAATAAAATCTAACCACTGTTTCTTTTTAGCCTCTGATGCTAGCAGGGAATACAGGCATTTATGCTGGTTTCTGCAGCCATCAACACAACAGTTGGCGTGTTTCGCTCAAACCTTCAACATCTCCGAGTCTGTATTAGCGAACTACAACAATGGCGGCTACAGGCACTGACAGCAGAGAGGAGTGGGAGTGGTTGTCCTCCTTGGAGCTGGGCATTATGCAAATGAGTCCTGTTGTTACGTCACAACAGGAGCAAAATCAAAACGGCTTGTAGAAACACATGCTTACCTAAAATGCGGGTTATGGAAACAACACAGAGGTTTTGGCTTTCCAAATTCTCAGGTTTGATAGGCTGAAGGATGACTATAGTATATATGTATGAGCAAGGAAAAACATGTTTTTCATGACATGACCTTTAAAAAGCAAGCTAGTGAGAAATAACACACTGAACTGTAAATTTTTCATTAAGGATTTAAATACAAAGAAAATAACAAATTCCTGAATCAATCTGCTTAAAAAAAAAAGACATGCCTCAAAACATTTACCCTAAGATTTCTGACAAAAGATTTAACATAAAGAGATACTTAGCCAAAGATTTTATCAATGGCAAGAGTGTAGTTTATGTAATGAAAATAGGGTGCAGGTTTGATTTATATAGTAATTAGAACACAATGAACACAAAGTCAGAAGATTTTCACTTTTGATTGCATGTAATCTATCACTCGACTTTCTCACTGACTGGAAACAGGAACGCCACAGCCTTTGCTCTTTCTTCATATGCAGCAATTAAAAGCAGGCAGGAAGAGGAAATCATTCCATATTCTCTGTGAGCAGAGAACAGAATAAATTAATTATTGTGACTGCTCGTTAACGTTCCATTGTACCGCTGAGTTACTGTGGAACATAAACCTCACTGAGACCTTCAGCTCTACTTTGTTATGTTGGCTTCTGTTCATTTCATTTACTAGTGCAGTGCCCATTCTAAACGTGCCTGTTCGGAACGTGCCAGACGTCATGGTGTGCCACTACAACTTCTTCCAACTCCATTTCCCTTCAGTGTTCAACAACTAAGTAATGTGTAACTGTAGATAATATCACGTTAGCGTAGTTGTGCTTGGTAGCTAGCAACAGCAGCAGCACGGTGTAGTTGTGTTTGGTGGCTAACAATAGTAGCAGCATGGCTATCATAGGTTAGCAATGCTAGCGATCATGGTTTGCTAACAATAGCATTATTTCCTGGTAGCATTGTTAGCTATTGTTAGCTCCAGTTCAACATAAAGTTGAGCTTCCAATATAGTGAGNTCCTGGTAGCATTGTTAGCTATTGTTAGCTCCAGTTCAACATAAAGTTGAGCTTCCAATATAGTGAGACATAACTACTTTTTACCTGCACAGCGCCGTCAGAACAGCTTCAACTTCCCAAACAACTTCTGCACATCCTCTGAGCTAACTTTGGTCCACTTTTTACTCCACAGCTCAATTTGAGAACCGCTCATCCAAACAACTTCAAACGTGACACTGCACGTTCTTGGGTCCTGATCAATAAACCTGCTGAATATCAGCTTCATACAGTGCTGNCGTGACACTGCACGTTCTTGGGTCCTGATCAATAAACCTGCTGAATATCAGCTTCATACAGTGCTGCTTCTAGAGATGTTGGTGCCACAGACAGAAAAAAAGAAAACAATCATTTGAAGTCTAAACTTTATTTATGTAGATGTATTTATTACGATTAATGATAAACATCTGAAATGAACTGGTTGGGTTCTAAGGGTCCTGGAGGAGGTCTGAAAAGTCTGAGAAAACCTTTAGAATGGCTGTAAATGTTCAGGCTGGCTGCTGATGCCAGCTAATTCTGCAGTTGCTGAGTAACACCGCGACACACGTTTTAATGAATGACATTTTTAAACTGTGACGTTTATTGTAGAGGACCATACCGGTGGATTTGTGTGTTTGAGCCCGATGTATGCAGCTCATATACACGTTGCCTTGCTGACAGTTATTTTCCCAAAACATACTACTGGACAGGGTCGGATTGGCCATCGGGAAAGGTGAGACTTTTTCCGGTGGGCCGCAGCCGTCTGTGGGCTGGTTTGATTTTAAACAGATGCTGTGAAACAGTGGAAGTTGATTTTTATATCCTACTGGAATGAGCTGAAACCAATGGCAATCTAGAAGGTAGGAAAAACAATTCTAATATTTACCATTCTTGTAGTTTGTTTAAGAAAATGGTTGCCAGTGATGTAAGATGCATGTTTATTGGGCTCAAACATGCATCTATGATGATCAAATCAATCAGAAGCTGTTAAAGGACCATACAAACTGTTTTGCATGTTTGAGCCGAATATAATCAATGTTCATACATATTGCACTACTGACAATCATTTCCCAAAAGATAAAAGCATATTTCAGCTTTCCTGATATTTTGCAAAATCTCTTAATCTTTCAAAATCAAATATACAACAGTTAGTTGTATAATTCAGTTAGTTGTAGTTAATCAGCGTTGTAGTTAGTCAACGTTTTGATTGGACAAGAGGCATTCCAGGAGTGCTGATATTAGAGTATAACAGCACTGGGACTTTTAACTATACATATCACTCCACCTTACAGACGTTCTAATAACCGTTAATTAGCCTACATCAACTGAGATCATTGAAAGCAGAAACGATGGAGCAACAGTCTGTCTGATCAAACTGTTAACTCATCACAATCACACGTTGGAGTCCTGCAGTCCAAACCCAAACCGAAGCCGTATTTAATGAAATTTTCAGCTGCAGCCCTATCCAAGGCCTGTGGTCATTTTTTTTTTTCATCAGAACTGGAAGTTCAGCTTTTTTCAAAGTAAAAGTAGCATCTGTCAGCTGCTGCTGCAGCGTTCAGAAAACAGCGATGCTGCAGTTTCTGAGCACCAACATGTGANAAAAAAAAAAAAAAAGCCCGAGCCTGGCCCGGGCTGAGCCAGTGTTGTGAAATTCAGCTCAAACTCGGCCTGATTTGTAAATTGCCTCAGGGCCCAATGCATCCCAAGCCGTGCAGGATTCTATCACACACCACCAAAGCTGCTGTCAGCAGACTCTTATTTCACTGGCTACACAACAAATGGAAACATACAGATATGATTATACAAAGTAGCTGTGATTATCTTCGGCACTTAGCCTGCGGCCTCATGCCTATGACCGAATCACAGCCATGCTGATATTACAGCACAACAGCACTCCCTCTTGTGTGATATTGCTTAAATATTCAAGTGATACACCCACCTTAAAAATCCATGTTTCTCCTGCTAATAGTTACACAGACTTATGAAGTCA
>VXCM01004952.1:25093-45324 GCA_014773175.1 Lucifuga dentata
TCAGATTCAGCTTCTGCTGTCATAGTTTTCTTCTTCATGGATCAAATGATGCTATGACTAGGAAAGGATCCACATTCATCTTTGTTACTCTGATTTACTTTGACACCATAGAAACTACTTCCTGTTTGGAGTTTCTTTCTCCGCCCCCAGACATTTCTGACCAATGAGCCGAGAGAGTGTTGTCACATGACTTTTGCTGATATATTTTGGTTTGATTGGATGTTTCCCTGTATGAAAGTGAACCAAACCAAGCGGTAAATGCAGCATTTGAACAATTTCATCCCTGATTCAGACCAGAGCAAACAGACTGCAGGTCTGAAAAGCTGTGGTCTGTCCAGAGGCTCTAAGCGTGAGTATCAGCAGAAAATGGTAAATTGCTTTTTAAAGTCCCAGTTGTGGAATTCAAATGTTTTACAGTGGGCCACACATTGTAAGATCATTAGCAAAATCCATTGATATGTATTTTTTTTTTTTTTTTTTTTGTTTGATGCTTCCAGTTTCTCCTGTGGTGTGAAGTGTTCACATTGCATTTTACATGATGTTTTATGCTGCATTTGATGCAAGCAGGACACATTTCAGTTTCCATCAAATCTGATGTTTGTACATAAACATCAGCAGGGATACACAATTTTCAGCAGATACAGATAGAGTAGCCAGAAACTGTACTCAAGTAAAAGTATCGTTACTTTATGATAATAGTAACTCAAGTATAAGTAAGAGTAGTCACCAAAATAATGACTTAGTGAGAGTAATAAAGTATCTATAAAAAGATTACTTGAGTAGTGAATAACTTTGATCAAGCTTATTCTTTAGAATAATCAACAAGCTATAAAGGCTTGTCTGAGGAAAAAAAAAATGCAAAGTATCCACATGTAGCTTCTAATACAATCCAAATCATATCATATTAAGAAACAGTAGACAGTAATAAATCAGATATTTACCACATAACAAATCATGACAATTCTGGCCTGGCCCCAAGACAGTTAGCTAGGTTAGCTTCATGAATTTACTCAGAATAGAACAGGAAAACTTGAGTTAGCATTAGCAACAGCAGCTAGTTAAGACAGTTAGCTAGGTTAGCTTCATTTACTCGAAATAGAACAGGAAAACTTGAGTTAGCATTAGCAGCAGCAGCTAATTACATTTCCTCAAGTTTCATGTTGATTCTTCGAAGCTGAAATGTCACATTTTTAGCTAAACAAAGACGCAATGTATTATGTAGCTGAAAAGAAAACAGCGTTTGAATGTGTGGCCAGGGATGTGCCTCTCCTAAACCTCCCGCTGTTGATTCCACCATGACTGTTCTGCTCCAGGTGAAACCATGGAAACAGAGGGTGGGGGCGTGGCTACTTCATAGCTGAAGCAGACAGTGTAGTGTCTGACAATGACAGAAAAACTGAATGTGACTGAATTCAAATGGTGAAATCAAAAGTAACATAAAGAGTGCCACCAAATGTAATGGAGTAAAAGTAGTATTACTTTTATGTAAAGTAGTAAAAAGTTTTAAAGTAGTAAAAAGTATATTTTTGCTTCATAAATATACTCAAGTATGAGTTAAAAGTATCTTGCAATAAAACTACTGTAAAGTACAATTTTGTGAAAAAAGTTATTTAAGTAAATGTAATGGAATAAATGGAACGTGTTACTACACACGTCTGCAGCAGGCCTTTCATCCTTTCAGTGCATGTTTAAAACTATGTTATAGTTTTGCATCTAATTCCATGCTTTGCTGACCTCTTTAATAAAATCGCATTTCCACTTGAAGGGTAGATCAAAATCTGTAAGTTCAGAAACAGCATAACAACAAGGAAATAAAGCACAAAATAAAGTTCACCAAGTTACAATGACATGTATCATTAGAGCTCAGGATTAGGACCCAGAAGCAGAAACTGGACAATAGACAAGTTCAAATCAGTCTTTACTTGAAACACAAGTGCATACAAAGCAGCAACATAGTAAGTGTGTGCAGGCGTACGTAAGTGTGTGCTGGAGTCGGGGGCAGGCTGAGGTTGACGACAAAAGGCCACTTCAGCATGCAGGAATCAGAAACCAGAACCAGGAGGCAGACAAGCAAACAAATCCAACAGGGAAAGGCTGATAATCAGCAAACCAGGACAGAAGGTGGACAGGAACAACAAACAGCAGAAAGGCAGAATAATCAGAAAGCTGGAACACTCCAGCAGGACTTAGACACAATCTGGCAGAGAAGGAGTGGAGAGAGGCAGGTATGTACTGCATCCTGTGTCTAATGAGGGGAAGTGGAGGAACAGGTGATGCAGGTAGGTGAAGAATGACAGGTATGTTAAAGGAGTACATGACAAATAATGATAAGACTGAATGTGCAGGACAAAATCAGGATATCATGGGGACATTATATAAATTATGACATGAGATACAAAAAATCTTTGACTGCCAATGGCCAGTAATCTTTTACCAAATATATATTTTTTACAAATAACCCTGATAACCTGCCTGCACTCATTCACTTATGTAATTGTAGAAATGTAAAACTCTTTATCTGGAGGGTTTGATAATAATGCTCCTAGATGACAATGGTTGAAATCTGAGCGGCCATATTGCATTCAGCTGTGATGGCAAACCGGCTAGTACTGTTAGCCGCATTTAGTTAGCGCAAGCAGATGCAATGCGTAGATTCATATATCTGCTCTGCATTTGGAGAGTCGGATTCACAGGTAGAACGTAGGCATAAAAGATCTACGAGAGGAGGAGGACAGGAAATCATGTTTCCTATCATCTGAGTCAGCAGTTTGATGATGGCTTCATATTCACTGCTGATGACATTATTTCACATCAGTTCAAATGATAACCAACCTGGTGCACATGTACTGTGACTTTGTATAATATTGGATAATATCAGTGATTTAGTCACGCTTTTTGCAGCAGCCCTGTTGCTTGTAATTTGTCATGGACAGGCTTAATAGCTGGTGACTCTCCATTCTATCCGCTCATTATTTTCTTAATGGTGAAAATGGGCTGCATTCTACTACTTTAACAAGCCCCGCGGGAGAGAGGAGAGCTGTGGCTCACATTCCTTCCTGCTGGAGCAGTTTTTCACTGAGCGTGCACCAAAACGCGAATGGAGACATGAAAATTCATTCCTGCAGCAGAACTTAATCAGAGGTTTTAATTAAACTCACCTGAAGGCACATGCTTTAACACAGGACATGAGATTCATCAAACGTGAACTCAGTTTCCACCTATCAAGCTTTTTTTTTTTTTTTTTNCTTTTTTTTTTTTTTTTTGGCAGCATTAGGCCGGTTTCACATGATTAGCACTGAATGGTGTGCTGAGCTGGCCGTTCCATTATTGCAGCATGCCACCTTGAGCGCCACGCGCTGCTTGGATTCTCTGTTTTGAACTACGCTCACTATGCAACCAATCAGAGAACAGCTGTAAGCAGAACAATGGAGGTGAAGCTGTTGAGCAATTTCCTGAACTGTACAGCACAACTTTAAAATCATATCATGATCTGATCATACATCCACATTTGCCGCTTTTTTTCACTTTTCTCCTTCAAATGAGAAGAAGAGCCAGATCCTACTTTGTTGCAATGTCCACCGTCAACATGTCATCAGCGATGAGCGCTTCCTGTCAGCGCTTGGTAGAGCAGTGCTGCTCAGACTCCGCTCATGAACAAGCAGAATGCTGGACGCCGAGCTCAGCGCAACGCTAACAGTTATCATGTGAAAGCTGCCTTATGGGTTAGTCCTGTTTGACTGGAATTTCCTGATGAATGAATGAATCCCTTGTTGTTGTATTTGACGTTGCCAAAGCAATTTTTTTTTTTTTTTAAATATGTTTTCATGGGGTACAGTTGTTAACACCACACCCATCCCCCAGCCTGAAAGGCCACTAGACTGCTTTGTCTGGTCTGTCTCTCAAGACCTACCTAGCCTGGTTGGACTGGAGGCTTCAGCCCCACCAGAACTACCCAGAGACATGCAGCTTCTACGTAGCTACAAGCAGCCCAGGTAGAAGGAGCTGCAACAACAGCTGTGTAAGATCTGTAACAAGACCTCTAATAAGGAACTAAACAAGATCACCAACTCCAACAGGTATGTCCCTCCAGGTAAAGATCTATAGACTAAAGCTCGGACATGTCCTTAGAATGCCATGTGACAGGATACCTCAGTTTATCCTGCGATGAACACCACCAGGCAAGAGGAAGAGAGGACGGCCAAAGACCAGCTGCTGAGAGCGTTGCCTGAGCTGGGGGAGAAGGTTTCTCATGGGGGAGGAAGAGGTATGAGACATCAGTTATGAGACATCAGTTATTGCTTGCTGTCCTTGGCAAAAGCAATAAGCTAACTGTGGCCTCATGTCCCATCCAGGATCACAATGAGGAAGGAAGTGTGGGTCAGTACTAAGTCAAAGTGTGTACCTGTGGAAACCCATCATCCATCTTGCATGAGAACACAACCTGAGTTACAAACTTATTGTTGCTATAATGTGATCATTTTCTGTCACCTGTATGGATTGTACTTTGTGCTGTTATGTTCTTTGTCTCACTACTCTTTGGCAGAAATTACAATAAAGTACATAAACTTTAAACATCAGGTTTTAACACACACTCAGTCTTACTGTGATATGAATCCAAACACATTTGTCCAAGATGGTGGAAATGGACGACTGGACCATCTACCTTCCTTATTATCTGCTATGAAGTGTGTTCTGGAAGGTGAGGACAGAGGTCATCAGGTGAGAAAATTAGGAGTTGCTTCAATCAAACGTCTTACAGGTTGTGAACCCATTCTTCATCCCAAAGTACTGAGAGAGGAAACACTAACACTAACACAGGCGAACTCAAATACAAGAGATCCGCATTTCCATGTGGTGACGGGTCAGCGAGGATGAAGTGAGATCTAAGTTCCACAAACTATGAACTACAGTATGTACACAAAAGCATTTCAGTATTAGTGGGAGAAGTCACGCCTTCATCACGGAACCAAATTATCATACGTGAACAGAAAAGTGTGATGGGCAGGTAGAGACGCTAGCGATGGTAGATAAGTATTGAGCTCTTCCTCTTTGTCTTCTTTGGTCCCGCTAACAACTACAGACTGCACTCTTTTCAAAATAAGACTTTTCTGTTGTGACAGGAAATACAAAAATAACAGCCCAAAACTAAAACCCAGTCAGGTTGCTGTGATATTTGGTTGCTGGCTTGGATTAAATTGTATTTCTGCAGTCTGCTTATTCGTAGTTTTCACATGACATCTCATACTTACAGGAATGCCCACCTGAGGGCAAAATAAGTCTTTCTTCTGCTGCCCGTCAGTTATTTTTTTACAGGTTTGTTGTTTGTTTAGCCAAAATGCCAGATGTTCGATCTGATGCGCTAACCGGCGAGGAGACGAGCCTGGGTTGTGCTTCTACAGAATCCATCTGAGAAAGAAAAGCCAGAGAGGAGCAGATTGTGGATTTGTGCTGTTAGACGTGCTGCCATCCGTGAGGAGGGCAAAGAATGGCAGCCATCCACACGTCTGTGCAGCAAACATGTCATAAGATATCGTGTTAACCTAACCCAAATATTACTGCTGTTACTGCTGCCCTAGAATGCTGACCCTGAAACTAACAGCACCTGGGATCAACATTAGCTAGCTAGCTAATTTTAGCTAATTAAGCTCACCTTCACTTTGACAATGAAGAATTTCTTGTCCTTCACTTCCCAAATGGCAGCATTAAATACATAGAACGGTCTGTACTTTGTAGCTTTCATCCTGGTGGCAGTGTAAGGGAGGATTCTCCACAAGACATATTAAACATCGCTAAACTGGAGCTCTGCAGGGACTTTGCTGTTTTTATGATGGCGGGTGCTTGTACATGGATCACAAGCGCTCAAAACTTGCAGTTTGTTCACATGACTTTGTTTTTCTTCTTTTGAGAGGTGATCTAAATATTCATGGCTTGAAACAGATGGAAAGTTGACAGGTCTGCTGCAGTTATATGGAGTGGAGTGTTGGAACGTTGCTTTGCCCTCCAGGTTTCCACGCCAGTCACGTGACTGAAAACTATGAATTGTGGATGGAGGCTGTAATGTCTTTCATGGGCAGAAAGACGTTACATTTGGGCTGTTTAGATTTCATTCATACATTTTGATGAATCATGTGCTTTGGGCAGCACTCAGACACCAGAGTTTCTCAGATCAATACGCTGAGTTGGTGTTGTTTAAGGTGATGTTCTTCCATGGAGCAGCTTTATGTGTCAGGCTGATGAGATTTTCACAGCAAATGTCTATAGAAATCAGGCTGTAGTCCAGGCTTTGCCTGGATCACTCATTCAGTGTGTGAACATGACATTTGTCCACAGCATGGTGCACACACACTTCTCAGTTCATCAGTCACACAGCAGGCTCAAAACATAAACACAATCAATCACCGCACGGCCAAACAAAATGGCCTGTGAGTGAGGAGGGGCTGTTACCAGGGGCTCAGCCACATTATGGATTATTCTAGAGAACTCCAACACCTCGCTGCAGTAGCATTCTCTGGCCTGGTTGATTATTGTGTGTATGATTGATTTTCATTGTGGAATGTCCCACAGGATCATGTCACACCAACGTTCTGTGGCTCAGGAAATTCTGAATACATGGATCACAAAGATCCTCTCCGATCCTGTTTGCATCACAACTAAACACACTTTTCATTAGCGCTTGCTACTGCTGCACAGCTGAAGGATCAGTCAACCAGCTGCCTTCAACAGGTTTCATATATCCAGCACAATTATAAAGGTTTTGAGAAGATCGAGCTTTCTATTATTATTCTGCTTTATGATGAACCTTTTGATTCATCCAAAATCATGCAGCTTCTTCTGAACAAACTGCCAGAGTCACACAAGAAGCAAAAAAGTTTCTGTGGCATTCACTGAAATATTTTATTTTTTACATTACGTATTATATGTGTGGGATAACAACAGACAACAGACTGTAAAATAAACAGCACCTCTGGCTATACACACACACACACACACACACACACACATACACACACACATTTATATAGATTATTTTAAGATTAATCCTCATCGTAAGAAATTATATCAGTGACATAAGAATCAGCTCAGTCTCGTACATGACAGCTATTCATAAAATGTTTCTCTCATCTGAATGAAAAAATATAAAAACAATGAGATCTAAAGTCTTTACAGATCGACTTGTTTTTTTCCCTACCAAGGTTGTTGCCATTACTCTATTTGTGCCAGTATACCTTCACTCATTAGCTGTTGTCTCAGGTTAGGGATGTAGCCTTTGCTGTCCTGTTGCACATGTGCAGAACATGCTAACTAGCTAGCAGTGGTAGTCATTCCTATGTTCCCTAGCTTTATATAGCACAGTAGAGCACATAATGGGTTAGGGTTATTCTGTAACACAATATTGAACTGGGAAACATAGGACCCTGGGAACACAGATACACTCCGTAGCAGTGTGAAGCAGGAAGAAAAATGCTGCAAGTAACCAATGAAAAGAGGAGATGGATGAACATACTTAGCAAAAACATATTTTATTGGTCAATCAATAGTCATCACTATGTCTCAGGGCATTTTCATCTCATTTTCGTCAATGATAATATGTGGAGATTTCATACAAATTTTGAATTATTGAACTCCATTTTCTTCTGCTTTTTTTGTCAATGATATGAAGAGATTTTGTCACAATTTTCAGTTGGTTCTATTGTGTTACATATTACATTCTATTTGTCTCTTCTTTGTCACAGAAGAAAGGTCGTTGGCAAATATATCAGCACAGTTTTCGTTAGCGAAACTAATACTATTCATAATCAGAAACTGATAGTCTATGCATTAAAATTGACAGCGTCTACATGCAACATGACATATAAGCCAGATAAGAATGATTCTTCTCTTCTGTGTAAATATGAAGCTCATCCAACACGCAGCAGCTCATTCATGACAAGATAACCGAGAGTTAAACACACGAGTATTAGTCAGGCAGTATATGATCTGAACTCTGTGTGTGTGTGTGTGTGTGCGCGCGCGCGCTCCCCTTTTATTTTTGGCTTTATTACAAACCCATAATAACAGCAAGATCTCCAGTTTCTGCTGTGCCTCAAAGTGGAATCATTCCAGGCGTATGAAATGGAGATGACACACGCTCCCCAACAGCCTGTTCAAAGCAAAAGCTCCGGAGTGACGTCTCTTTCTTTTCTTTCCTCTCCTGTCAAGTGTGTGAGTGTCTCCTGAAGTGGGAGCAGCCGTCAGACGGCTAAGACGAGGATAAGACGAGGTGAACGCAGAGACGGATCGCTGATGTCCGTGTTGCCTTTTCTGTGGACAAGCACTTTCTGTGGACAAGTTCACAGAAAGTGTTTCAGTGGATTTTTACACACAAATGCTTTGAAGCATTTCAATAATCATTACAAATAACTATTATGATTAAAAAAGTTTAAAAATTAACCATCCCTGACAAGTCAGAGACTTGAAAGACTTGTCAGGGATGGTTAATTTTTTTCATTTTGCTGGATGCTGTGAATTTGGGTCAAGCATGCCAGTGAACATATTGGAAACAGCTAGTTTACATAATTTGATTAAGTAGTGCAGTGCCTGTTGAAAACGTGCCAGATTTTATGGTGTGCGCCGCAGTCTGCCATAATTTAGATCTGCACGTCCTCATGAGCTAGCTTTGTTTGCTGTACAGGGTCAAGATGAGACCGTGGCACTGGACTGGAGCATATCCTGTCATGCCCGGAGTGTATCCTGCCACACGGACTACTTTTTAACAGCAAAGCTCAATTCAAGAACTGCTGATCCAAACAACTTCACACATGATGCTGCACATCCTTGGGTTCTGAGCAATAAACCTGTCGACTATTAACTTCATACAGTGCTGGGTTCTGGAGACAGAAACACAGACAGAGATTTCTGCCTTTATCCTCAGCTTATCCAGGTCTGGGTCGCGGTGGCAGCAGACTAAGCAGACCGGCCCACATTTCTCTGTACTCCAAGGCATTCCCAGGTCAGCTGGGAGATGTAATCCCTCCAGCGTGTCCTGGGTCTTCCCCAGGGCCTCTTCCCAGTTGGACATGCCTGGAAGACCTCCCTAGGGAGATGAACAGGGGACACCTCCATATGGAGATGCCCCCTGGTCATCTCCCTAGGGAGGTCTTCCGAGATGACCAGGAGGCATCCTTACTAGATGCCTGAACACCTCAACTGACTCCTTTCAATGAGGAGGAGCAGCGGCTCTACTCCGAGTCCCTCCTGGATGTCCAAGCTTTTCACCCTGTCCCAGAGAGTGAGCCCAGACACCCTACAGAGGAACCTCATTTCCACTGCTTGTATCCGTGATCTTGTCCTTTCGGTCACTACCCAAAGCTCATGACCATAGGTGAGGATAGGAACATAGATTGATTGGTAAATTGAGAGCCTCACCTTCTGGCTCAGCTCCCTCTTCACCACGAAGGTCCAGTACAGCATCTGTAGGACCTTGGATGCTGTACCAATCCGTCTATCGATCTCACGCTCCATCTAACCCTGGCCCCTGAACAAGACCCCAAGATGCTTAAACTCCTCCGTCTGGGGTAGTGACTCCCCTCTAACAAATGTAATCTACCTGAAGGGGTGTGTAAACCGTGAAGAGATGTGTCCTCGCACACATTGTAGTGGCACTGTGCAAAATGAGTTCTGTGTCTCACAGGCCCCGCCTCCTGGATGCTTTGTTCTTCACAAGCTGTTTCTCATCGTTCCACCATTTTTGACACTCCGCAGGTGTTCTCGTTACATGTGACACAGCATCGACAGTTTTGGTTATATGTTGGCAGATCTTTTTTCTTTGTTTATCATATATAATGAGTGGTTTTGTCTTGCTGTCCTTCCTTGGCAGTGCATGACAAGCTGAAATAGAACTACTTTGAATGATGTTTTCTCCAAAGAACTGAAGCACCTGTTGCGTAGTTCCACCAGGTGAGTGTCCTCTCCCTCTCCACCTCCAGCTGCAACCCTCACATATGAGCGTTGTCTGCTATTTAGTTCTGCTTGCGATCACATTGTCCATTTTTGTGTATTGTTCATCGTTCTAATAAAGATATTTTTTGTTCTTTTCTATGATTATTTTTTTAAGTCCATGAACTTCCTCATCAGTTCAAGCAGTTTCGTTTGTTGTTTCACCACTTTAGTGATCTCCAACAAGTAAGTAAGAGACAAAAAAAAAAAAAAAAAANAAAAAAAAAAAAAAAAAAGTAAGAGACTTCTTTATCTCCTCCAATGCAGCATCATTTGCATAGATGGCGGCATTGTTCTTTACTTACAACAATTCAACATTTCAAACGAATTAAACTGTGGGTAAACTGCAGCCAAACACACCAGCAGAGAAACAGGAAGTGCCAGCAGAGGTTTCACCACTGCAGCATGATTTGGACATGTCCATGTTGCCTTAACCCCAGATGAAGTAGTGTAAAGCAGGTTCTTAAATATGCAGCAGCTCATTAACACGCTGATCTTCATCGGCTTTTACCTGTCACACCTCACAGCAACNAATATGCAGCAGCTCATTAACACGCTGATCTTCATCGGCTTTTACCTGTCACACCTCACAGCAACGTTCATGTGATGTGGTGCGCTGAAGTTTTATGAATGAGCTTCAGTTATCACAGCACACATTTAGGTCAACGCTACACTCACAGCACCATTTTTTATGAATCTGCCCCAAAGTCTTTTACTCATTTCTAGTCAATGCCACAATGTGACCTTTGGCCTCATGTGCACTGATGACCTATGACCTCTATCACATTGACCTTTTAACTCTTCAAATATATTTATAGCCATGGCTGAGTTGATGGATCTCTGGTTGGTTTCTTGTGATTGTGTTGTATTTATGGTTGATCTGAAGTCGCGCTGTGAATTTCCTGTTTTCTTCACATTACATCAGGATGTTAGGATGTTAGGACGTCAGGACGTTAGGACATTAGGATGTTAGGACGTCAGGACGTTAGGACATTAGGATGTTAGGAGGTTAGGAAGTTAGGACAAGAATGCTGATGCATGTTAGTCGCCGCCGCTCCTGCATTTGTTTGTTTTTGCTTCATCTTGTTTTTCGTGTGCAGTTTTTGCTTTATTCCAGTTTGGGAATGGCGATTATTTTATGGAATTTTTTTTAACTCTTTGCTCTGTGGGTCTTTGCTGTGTTTCATTTCCTGCTGAGCTGCTGTTCTCACTCCAGCTGCTTGGTGCTGCTGCATTAATGTCTTTTAGCTGTTGTCTGCTCTGGCTACTTTCTGTGTCGCCTCCTCCTGTAACTGCTCCAGTACCTGGACGACCTCATTTTCTACATCTTTGAAGCTGGATTTACCACATTTGGTCATCTACTAGCGGCGGACATGGCTCCTCCACCTACCAGGACGGAGCAGCTACGTGTGGAGGCAGATCTTTCAGCTGCTGCTCCTCATCTATGAACTCTGCAGCTCCATCAGCAGAGCAGCAACATCAACATGTTTAGGAGGAACACTGAGACACACCTGTTCTGCTTTACTTCTCATTGGCTGCTTTTCTCTCATCATTATGTCCTTTTCTGCGTGGAAACTGTTGCTGCTGACTTTGTGTGTTTGTGGTGTGTGCTTTTTGTTGTTTAGTGTTTTAATTGTTGCCTGATCCTGCTTTGTGTACAACGCCTGGAGTTTTGGGATCTGTGCTTTGTGATAGGAGGGTTATCATTATTATTATTATTATTATTATTATTATTATTATTATTATTATTATTATTATTATTATTATTATCATATACAGTATATATATGACATTTCTTGTTTGTATTCATATTTTGTTATCAGTCATTGTACAGCACTTTGGTCAGTGACAGTTGTTGACGGCTGAGACCCTCATGTTCTCTCCAGACGTGAACTAATCCAATACCAATAATCACCTACTTTAATGAACAAACACACACAGATATGCTGTTTGTACATTGTGCAATATTTGACATAAGATATTTTTTCAATGTGAACCTTGTCTTTTGCATGTGTTTCCCTGATGTGGATAGTGTATTTTGGATCATATTTTAATGTAAGGTGTGTGTGGGCTCTTCCTGGCTTGCTGATGCTGTCTAGGTTTAATGGAGGACTTTAGTCCCTCCAAAAAGTCTAGATTTGAACTCTTGTTGACCTTTGGGCTCAATTTCCACAGCATTAAATTGCGATTGGAAAGCTGAGGCATCAAAGTGAACATGGAAATATGACTCAAGCTGTTGCCATACCACTGCAACCCCCCCCCCCCCCCCNTTTTTTTTTTTTTTTACTTATTCTGTCTCAGTAGCTCACATCACTGGTCTTTGCCTAAGACTAGATAATTTAAAGGACCATACCACCCAGTTTGCATATTTGAGCCTAATATATTTAATTTTCATACACATAATGTTACTGACAGTCATTTCCCAAAGCATACTACTGGAATGGTGAATTAAAAATGTGTTTCCTACCTTCCAGACCTCCATTGGTTTCAGTTCATTCTGCTATCAAAATCAACTTGTTGATACTTGAAACATTCTTGGGATAGGTAATCCTGTCATAATCTGTACATTTTTACTTACCTTGTGTGTTTATTTTATTTTGAAATCCTTACTCACCTTTTCCTGTCTTTCAGAAGCTCATTCTCAGTTGCTTTACTCACCCACCTTCCAGAGAGCTGTCCTGTGATCTCCAGCTGATCCGAGTTTCCTGATTACTCTCTGTGTATTTAAGTCTTTGTTAGTTCAGTCATTTCTTGCTAGATTGTCTTGCTAGTCAGCCTGATTTTTTTCAGTTATGCCCAAGATTCCGATCTGGGGCCTAGATCTCTGAATTCATAGTATTTTATTTTGTCAGTCAGCTCAGTATGTGACTGTGCTTGTTTTGTGAGGCATTTTTTCAGTAAAGAGTATTTTTACACACATCTCTCAGTGTCCGGTGAGTTTTGCTCTTGGGTTCATCCTGCCATGTGACAAATCCATCATCACCAACAAGATGTGTATTCAGGTTTTTTTTTAGAAGTTATGTAATTTTAGTGTTTAAGCTCAATAAAAAGCATGGAGTGAATGTATGCCTCCACTGGGGAATATAGTCCCAAAAGAAGACCTGTGTTTATGGAAAAATTTAAAGGACCGTGACTTCATAAGGCTGTGTAACTATTAGCAGGAGAAACATGGATTTTTAAGGTGGGTGTATCACTTGAATATTTGATTTTGAAAGATTAAGAGATTTTGCAAAATATCAGGAAAGCTGAAATACGGTTTTATCCTTTGGGAAATGATTGTCAGTAATGTAACGTGAAAACTGAATATATTACGCTCAAACATGCAAAATGGGTGGTATGGTCCTTTAAGGGTTATCGCCAAATGTGGTGATCTGTATACTACATTGGCATGAATTTTCTGGGGTTTGGAGGCCAAAGGAGCAGCAGGAGGAGGGTGACAGGAGAGATCCCGGCCTGGCTCTGACAATCAGATGACGTTTACATCAGCAGATGGGAAACTGAGAGCAACTGTTTGAGCTGAAAATGACTTGTGCTCTTTCTCTCCTGCAGCTTCCACCCAGCAGTCCAAGCTGAACAGTCACATTTACAGATTCTGATTGTCAGTCATAATAACTCAGACTTCATAACCTTTACATCTGCCTCACAATGTGAAGTGCACAGTCTGCTTTCCACATGCCATAACACACACGATCTCAATGAACCGGACTTACAATGAATAACAGCTCAGCAGCGGCTCTCTTTCACAATAAGCACATGTAATCACATCTTTTTTTCTTTTCCAGTGTACAAATACTTTAATATGCTAATTTATCTTCAGTCTTTTTTCAGACTGCCTCACAAATTTTAATGAATAGAAGTCAAAGCAACATGCACAGTTCAGGGTAAACATAACCCTGAACTGTGAGGTGAAAAAGAATGAAAGGTAGATTTATTCTGAAATGAGGATGAATCCACACTGACGTTCTTGACATGAGGTGGAACATTCCGGCTACAAGGAGAGAAAAGTGCACAGAGATCAGACTGGAGCGTGTAGCTCTGCTGATAAAATATCTAATCAACCTCTCCTCACATAAAACTCTGCAAATTAGTTTAGTTGCCATAGTAACCTACCTATACTTTACACAGAATATCAGAGATTCCCAGTAACAAACTAAACCTGATCACTGATATATACCCAACCAAACCCCCATCCCTTAGCCAGTCCACTGCTTCCTCCTCATAATACACTAGATCAAAACCAAAACCACAAACACACAAAACCTGAGATGAGAAAATAACTGCTGTCAAACAATCCTGATACACTATCAAAGAAATTAAAACCTTTTAAAAGTGATGAACCGCCAGACAGTCAAAATAGCTCACCCCCCCACCCAAAAAGGACAAAGCTCTGAAAGGATGAGCCATGGATAAGCCATGATAAAATAAAATAAGAGTGTTGGTAAGGTAGTTACTATGGTGTTGGATAGCTGGTAGGACATGTCTAGATAGATAAATGGATGGAGGATACATACATACATACAGTGCTGGCCAAAAGCAGTACTGCACCCCCCCCCCCCCNCCCCCCCGTGTATTTTTGTGTAAACTTTACCGAAGTACCACTCCAAACACAACAAGATTCATTTATTGGTGTTTTACAAGAATATTCATTCTTTAGACTTAAATGTGGATATTAGAGTAGGTAGTATGACTACAATATTTCTACAAGTCAGTGAAAACGTGTGAAAACCCTCTGACCCTACCTCAAAGAAGATGTTTTAACTTCCTGTTTGATCTCTACAAATGATATTGGTATTCTTCTTCAAATCTTAACAATATGTCTAAAGCGTCTTCCTACTTAACACATGGAGTGGTATTTTAACTCAGAAAGAAAAGTTTACACAAAAATACAGGGGGTGCAGTACTTTTGGCCAGCGCTGTACATACATACCTACATACATACACACACACACCACATACATAGTTAGAAGAAGGTGTGATATAATCTTTGAGATAATTGCTCCCCTGGCTTCAGCAGGGCAGATGGAAAAAGTGTTAGGAGTGAAATAGCTCCCTGAAGAACTGTGAGAAGCTGCTGTCTCATCCATCTTGTGTCTGTGTGGACTCATCACAGTCTCAGCAGACAAAGTGAAGCAGGATTTATGGTATCAGTTTATGTGCTGTTACTATCACACTTCACATTTTATTGATAGTTGTTTCTTTGGTGGTAAAATCCTTTTTATTTGTTCCCAGTCATATCGGCGAACATGGGCGGCTGTCATATCTACTCTGACAGTTGCTATGGTAACAGATGGTCACTATTGTTGGTGAGGTGATTATTGCATGTCAGATAAGGTCCACGCTGTGTCGATCACATCTACTGAGGCACGCCAACAAAACTGACAGGCCAAAATGAATTTATTTCTGTTTACGAAGTTAAAATGTGATGAATTACTTTCATCACTGATAATATGAAATAAACTCTTCTCCTGCAGACACACCTCACACCTCTGCTGCACCAACCTGCAGTCAGACCCACACGCCACAACAGGCAAGGCAGCTTTATTTGTAAACCATTCAGACAACAGAGGTAATTCAAAGTGCTTTACATCGATATGAGGGGGAAAAAAACAACATAGAATTAAGATAAAGAAAAAATTTTTATATATATATACAGTATATTTAAAGGAAATTAATATATATGTACAATATACATATATATATTTATTTTTAAATTTATATATATAATATACATTTATATATATATCTATATATATATATATAGATATATATATATCTATATATATATCTATATATTGTGTGTGTAAGAATCCGTAAGACAAAATTTAAAAGGTTGAAGACATTTCAAACAATGAAATTAAAAGTTTAGAATAAGCATGTTTAAAAATTCTAAATGCCACAGAGGAGCATAGAGACCAAATGTTATCTAATTATTCATAGTAATAATTAGTCTAGTAATTCATATGGGTGCCACTGAACCATAGTATGTGAACATACATTCATTATTATTATTATTATTATTATTATTATTATTATTATTATATTCTTGTTATGCACATACAGAAGCTGATATTTACTGAAATAAGCTAATACTGTAATCAAAATAAATTAAATTCACACAAACACAGATAGATAGATAGATAGATAGATAGATAGATAGATAGATAGATATGTTTGTGTAACATTGTTTTTGAAATAATACATTAAACCTGTTTGCAGTGTTGAAAGAAACGTAACAGTCTGTTTCCGCTTTAACTTACGTTACGCTCCCAGCGTAACTCACGGAAGTTGCGGGATACGTACGGATTTTACGTTAGCTGCCGAGCAGGAGGGAATAAGCGCTGTCACCGAAATACTGACTGAAAAAAGACGTTAGTCCATCCGGACACCCACCTAAGGAGGTAAGGAGGACAAACGCCGTGTCCGTGAGTGACTCCTGACAGGTTTGACGTGACCGGATCCGGTGTTTCTCAGCAGGTGAGTCGCAGCAGCAGCGACAGAATCTTCCGCGTTTCTGCCACTTTGTTCGTGTTCCTGCTGCAGCGTTTTCATCTTAACGTTAAAGCGACGTGAGAATCCTGAGAATCACGCAGAACACACACGTGTGCAGGCTGTGTGTGTCCTGAGAAGTCTGTCCTTACACCGTTGCGTCTTTAAAATGTTTACATGTCAATGCGCATGCGCAACAATTGCTCCTGCCGGTAATACAGTATGTGCTCAGTTTACAGTAAAATAAACAGTATTCCGCATGATTAATTGCCATCATCGCTACAAAAACGACTTTCCCTGAAACGTTACTTTATATTGCATCAGTTTTATGTACAGATGGGTGACAAATTAAAGGGAAACCAACATTTGCGTCTTCATGAGGTGTTTGGACATCATGAGCCATCAGCACAGCTTCAGTGTGCTTTGGCATCAAAGTTTAAAACTGTGTTAAGATGTGGTGACTGTGAAGGCAGCAACATATGAGTTACATGATTCTCATAGTCATCAAAACATTTAATTTAACTAAGAATGGGCCTGTTGTCACCCTGGAAGAAACCCCTCCCATTGTTATAGAAATGGTTTATCATAGGATGAAGATGATCTGTAAGGTAACTTTAAATTGATCTGCGGTGACCCCCTCCCTCCGCAAGACCAAGTTGAGCCAAACCATGCTATCAAAGTTCCCCCACAACATAACAGAGCCAGTTATGACCCATACAGNAGCCCCCAAAAAAGAAAAAACCTGTGGAGAACACGGTGAAGGATGAATCATATGATCATATATCACTTTTCCCACATCTCTGTGGAGCAGAACCCGTGATTTCTGTCCCTCAGTAGTGCATTAGTGTTGTAATGGGGGCTTTGCACTGTGCACTCCTGCTGTAATGTTCCTCTGTGGGATTACTGACAGAATGTTTCACTGATCTCATCCTGTACTGACCTTCTGAGTCACCTGAGGAGTCGCCGCTTGTCTGTTCTTCATCACGTGTCACACGAATGCGTCACGTGTCATTTCCAGCCCCGTTTACTTTCCCATAAATCTAAATTCAGACGTCACTTTCACTGTTCCAACTGACACAAAAACCAACAGTCTTCTGACTGTGTGTCTCAGAAACGAACCAATCTCTTTCAAAGTCAGTTGCATCTTTTCCTTTTATCATTTTGATCCAAAATTGAGGTCAGCTTGACCTGTCAGCATCTCATCCGTGTGCCACAGAGCACGGCAGGATTTTAGCTCCTTAATTGTGTCACATAGTACGCCTGTCTGGAAGCATCTACCCTCGTTATGTTTCTCCGCTCACGCCGTCTAGTTTCTGCTTTAATTTGTCACCTACCTTTATGTTTGGTTACTTTCTGTTACAAATGTGCAGATGATAATTGACAATTTCATTCCTAGATGAAAGCCGCGATGCTCGAAAAAAATGTCTCACAACGAAGATAATGATGGGAAAAAGAGGTGAGCACCAGACACATCCAATAGTGCTTATTAGGCCACTGGGGAAATCATGTCCTGTCATGTTGTGCAGCAGTCTCGTGTTTGATATGTTTTGGCTTTATTATTTCAGCTCTCACCACACGGAGCTGTATGCCAGCATCCCGAGAACATGCATGCCCATTATTTACCACCCAGACTACAACATCACCTTCATGGGCCTTGAAAAGCTCCATCCATTTGATGCAGGGAAATGGGGGAAAGTCATCCACTTCTTGGAAGGTGAGACTTTGAGAAGCAGCATGGCGTTTCCCTCAGCTGACGTGTGGAGAACAAAGAGGAGCAGAGCGGTGAGGTTTAGTTGCTGGAGAGCGACAGAACACAGATAATTAGAGCAGAGTCCTGTGGGAGTGTGTGCAGGTAGATGAGATCCAGCCTGACTTTGAGGCCCAAAGGAAATCACTGCTAACCGGCAGGACTTCACACAAACTTCTTGTCAGACTGCATGGTGGTCACTTTCTGCTGCACACGACTCGTGCAGCGCTTTAATAAATTCACATGTTCACATGAAAGAAGAGCAATGATAAAAACAACTATTTAGCTAACTAAACAGTCACATAACGGAAATCATACATAGTTTGTTTTGAAATATATTCCTCTGGCTTTCTGTGATGTGTTCAAAGTCGGAAGTAGAAATTTCCAAATTCACACGTTGTCATAACTTTCTGCTTACTGATTAATCAGCCAGGATATGATGAAAATGTTCCCAGTGAACAGCTGATTAGAATGATGGTGCAGCTCTGCTGTCTTCCAGCCCGGGCTGGATGATATGCCTCTAAATAAAATATGATTTTTTTTTTTTTTTTTTTTTTTTTTTTTTGACACTTATGCACGATTCTTGATTTTAATCTCAATTTTTCTTGGTGTTCTCCAAACTGTCTTAAAAAAAAGATCAAGCCATAATTCAAATCAGTATTTCCATCCATCCGTTTTCTGTACCTGTTTGTCCTGTTAAAGGCTGGAGTCTATCCCAGCAGTCATAGGGTGAGAGGCGGGGTTCACCTGGACAGGTGACCAGCCTATCACAGGGCTGACACATAGAGACAGACAAACTCATTCACACCTACAGTCAATTTAGAGTTTCATTTCACCTGACCTGCATGTCTTTGATGGAGGGGAAACCAGAGCACCCAGAGGAAACCCACACAGAGAGAGCATGCAAACTCCACACAGAAAGGACCTGGTCAGACTCAAACCTGGGACCTTCTTGCTGTGAGGGGACAGTGCTAACTACTGAGCCACCGTGCCACTCCAAATAAGTATTTGCTTTATTAAAACAATAAAACAGATAATGATACTTTTAAATAAAATTTTAGGGCTTTCTAACCCTTTAAAACTGGAGCGGCCTGGAGCCTGGATGTAGTGTTCACAATGTTTTATAATTGCCATTTCTCCGTAAAATGGAGATATACAGGTATCTACAGAAAGCTTAGCTTCTCCTGAACAACATGAGTCCAAACATGAAATTTTTTTGACCACGTGATCCCGACATAAATGTAACTAAAGCACAACATAGCCTCCAAGCTAAAGCGTGCTTCATCACTTCTCGATTACGTAACTTCCATGGGCAGTTTAAATTATAAATTCTGTGACTGGATAGAAGACTAGAGAGGATTTGATTGATGAGTTGATGGCCTTATCAGCCTTTGTGTAGCCATGGCAACAGGCATGCGTTCACTGTGCTTAAAATGTGCTAAAACCTCAGTGACGGCTCACGTCTCCTATGTAACTTTTAACAGTGTGTTATAATCACACCAACAGTGCCAAACGCCATAACTTTTTTTCACTCTGTTCAATCATTCTGAATCTTTCAGCGATTAGAGTTTACATATTTAGCAGCATCATTAAAGTTAATCTAAGGAGCTGCTTGTTGTGTTCCTGAAATAAACACTTTGAAAAATGTATAACTTGAAATAAAATCCTGTTTGCCTACATTTTTTTTTAGTGTTTTTATTGTCATTGTTGAACCTGAGAATCTCTAAACTTGAAGCCAAACCATTTTCCTGAAAATTTAAAAGCTTTTCTGACAATTGGTACAAAGTTCCTTGTGAGGAACACCAGCCTGTCTGCAGTTTGATGCTCTGACATGTTACAGTATTCCACGTATGAAGACCCTCTGATCAGACGCCATGACACTGGAACATGATGCAGTAACATCATTTGCTTTTTTGCTGCGTTTTGACTGCAGATCTGCATGTCACAGCGCTGCATTGCTGCCACTCAGCTGCATGTTTCTGCTGCAGCTGCTGAAATACATTTGAAGTGCTGCTACTTTTAG
>VXCM01004954.1:5075-24691 GCA_014773175.1 Lucifuga dentata
CCATTTCTGTTTCCATCTGTGGCGCTGCTAAAACCAGACAGGAAGTGATGCAAGTGAAAGCAGCACATTTTGTGTTTGGAAATCAGCCACTAGGAGATGAGATTACTGCACCGATCATTGAAAATTATACTCCGCATCAACAAAATTTCACCAGATGTTTAAAATAAAAGACTTAACTTAAAAAAAAAAAAAAAACTNCTCATCTTATCCTTTGATTAGCTACTTTTTAATAAGTATGTATGGAAATACTTGCCACAGCTTACCATAATCATTCACCATCATTTCCTGTGTAGCCGTGGAGTGTAGAGAAGGATGAATGGAAGGACGGATCCTAAAATGCTGTCCAAAAGTTTGTAGAATCGCCGTTTTCCTGGCGGCTCCGCTTTTGCTGTTATTGTCCTTCTGGATCCTGTACCTGTGTGTTTGAGCTTTTTTAATTTTTTCTCTACATTGTTCAGAGGTCTGATGAATCCCTGTGCTGTCAGCAACTTGCTATCAGATGCAGAATCACAAAACTGACATAAACCAATCAGTGAACTCCATGTCATTACGCCCGCCTACCTGAATGGTTCTGCTGCGCTGAGCACGGCTGCCTATCCATGTCGAGAAAACCATGCTGGCGTTCTATGCCAAACTATTTCCAGGTGGAAACACCATTAAAACTGTTCCTCTCTGTGATCAGAACTGTTCAGCCCGACAGTGGAAAAAAAATGAAAACAGAATCTTCTCTTTGAGGCCAAACCTCCAAAAAGCCAATGAACAAGTAGAAACTTAAAGATGCAAGCTGGATGCAGAGTCAGGAGGCAGACTGAGTTGGTACCCATGAGCAGAGAATATTTGGGAGACGGTCCAAAACGCCAATCAATAATCAGGCTTTATATTCTGGTAACTGAGAGGCAAGCAGGCAGGCACAAAATGTCTGACAAAAGGCAGGAAAAGGGATCAAATCCACATTTCCAGGCAAAAACAGAGATGTGGGAGCTGATGATGAGGATTGGCAGCAGGTTTGGGAATCAGGTGACCAGGTAGATGCAGGAGAATGACAGGCTTTCTTGTGGAAAGACAAGAACCGAGCAGATGAAAAGATGAAGTGGACTAAATGCAATCTGACCTGGATGTCACCATGACAGGATTTCAGCTCTCCGTCAGGTCCAGATATTTCTGTCGGGACATTTCCATCTCTCAGATCATGTCTTTCACATATTCTCCTTGGATCTGGGCCTGTTTTCATATCCAAAATCTGTCGGCTAGTGGAAAATCAGCTAAAATCATGTAGTTCTTATATTGACTGAGAAAGTTTCAGTCAACCTTAATATAGAACAGAATTTGATATCATGTACTTGTATTATGTCTGTGCGGCCATCAAAGCGAACGGAATTGAATAAAAAGGATTTTAACAGCCCTCGAGGACGCAAGCTGTTCTGTTTCTGACACCAAGATCGAATAACTAATTATCTATTAAAGTTCTGAACACTTGGGTGCAAATATCAATATAAAAACTGTTGTCGGGTTTGGAAATTGTGTATTTTCTAAAGCGGTTTGACAGTTTCAGTTTAGCAGTTACATCAGCAAAGTAAATGGAAAAGTGGAAATGAGAAGGGAGGCAGCAGCGGGCAATTCAGCTTAAAATACACCGGGGTGAAGAATGCAAGCAGGAAATATGATAGGTGATTACCTCTTGCTCATTGTGAAAATGAAAGTCTTATAATAGAAACAGCATCTGGGGGGGGGGGGGGGGGNTTTTTTTTTTTTTTTAATGCTTCCTTTAACAGATAAAAAGGCTGATATTATCTGGAAAAGGCAGCCAGTTGTTTTCACGCCATCCCTCCTTCTTATTTTGTTGTCGTTCTTTTACTCAGTGATTCGGGATGAATGGATGCCGACCGTGAAAAGGAGATAAATAGAAAAGAGTGGGCTGAGAGAGAGAAGGAGAAAGAGATGAGATAGAGAAGGATGGACAGTGACATAATGGATGAACCAGAGGGAGATGAGGATGGATGGAGAGAGATTACAAGGAAACACTGCAGTGCTTCATTAATGATAATCCGTCCACGTCTGAGGACGTTTAGCTGTCTGTGAAGATGGATCCAGCTTAAATCAAGCGCTCCTAAAGTCTTTTAAAGTATAAAGGGGTCAGATTGATGTGTCGCTGCACCAATACTGACTGTTTAAGAACAGTTTGATCCGTGCCGGCAAAGCTGATACGACGCAGTTTGACACAGTTTGATGTTTGATTGCTTGTTACAGGGTGAGTGTGAGGTACAAAATCTAAAATGCAAGATGGCACCAGCTGATGGCGGCCTGCTACATGCTATTCATCCCATTTTGTGTCCAGGGATTTCAGCACTTGTAGCAGCTTATGCCGACAAATCACATTTTAAGATATCTGAGTCGGACAAGGAAATTCCAATCTATGTTTTGGGTGACAGTCACATTGGCAGATATCTAGGCATGAATTTGGGCCAAAACACATTCTATCCGTGTGCTTTTTCAAAGTTTACATGTTCATAATGCAGATCTGATTTATGCCGTGTGAGCTAAACATCAGAATCGGGTCACATGTACTTGGCAGTGTAATTGTAGAAATAGAAAGAGTATAACTGGAACAAGTTTTTTCTCGTTGTGTTGAAAATGAGCCGTGTATATGAAAATAAAGTCTAAAGCAGTCATCCTCAAGGTCTGGACTCTGGTCCAGATCCAGACCGAACCATAGCTGTCTCTGTACTCTGAGCAAATTATACTTTTCATATGTGTTATGTATTATTTGTATTATGTGCGAGGCATCGCTGCAAAATTCTCCTCTTTCTCCAGTTTAAGCGGCGTTCTGAAAATAAAAATAATGAAAATAATTCTGAAAATAATTAAAATTAACTTAAACTAAGCAAACATAATTTTTTTCTTTCATAATTTTCTTGGCGTTTAGATGAAAAATAGATTCTAAAGAGAGAAAGGGTGGAACGGAACAGTGGACGGTTACGGAGTTATTCGTCCCTGGCATCACCGTTATTTTTGTCTGGCCATTCGANCCCCCACTTGACACAATCCATCCCTGGCTTCACTGACCTTTGTCTTACTAAAACAAAAATTTTGTGGACCTTTAAGATTTGTATTTGAGTACCCCTGGTCTATGGTCTTGAAAGTCATGTGGAGGAATTTTCTCGAACCGTTTCATTTTCAACTAATCTCTCTTAAGGCTCCTACACACTGTGCGATTTTGAGCTGTCCCATTTGAAAGATAATGATCGTGAGGAAAAACATGAAAAAAAAATCCCTGGTCATAGGTCCAAAAATGGTCCTACATCGCAATATGAGACATGTCCACATCCGGAGGATTTATGAGGTTATTTTCCTTGGATATGAAAAATAAGATTGAGACTTTGTTGAAGTTGTGTTTTTCTGGTGGAATCAGTCTCTCTCTCTCTCTCTCCATCTATACGTAACCATGGCTCACCCCCTCCCACACCTGATGAAGCTGTTGCCATTCGTCCTAATGGCCCTGAGCCTTTGGAGGATGTTTCACGGATGAGCTCACCGGCTCTTTGAGAGAATGAGCCTCTTTGTGCCGTTGCTGCTCGCTACCAAAGAAAAGATCAAATGTGGGATGCACACAATGCACTCAACGATAAACTGGAGCCAATTATTATCTTTGTTTCTCCGCCCCAGGGGCCCAAGCAGGCCGGCGTGACCCGGGAGTCGAGATGGGCGAGGGGAAGGAGTGGGTGCATGTACGGTGATGTGTGTACATGTCAGTCGGGACTCGAACGCCCCTGGGACTAAAAAAAAGTCCATTCAGCGATCAGCACGCCGGCGCTCCAGTCACTATAAAAACACAATGATACGAGACTCTGCCTTCTCTTTTTTGCTATCCATAAGAGCAACCTAGCTATTAACTATTAAGAAGCCAATCCGCCAAGCGATCGTCGCCATAGAAACGAGTAATAATGGAGTCTGGGAGAAGGAGTCCTTTGGGGGAGGTGCAAACGAGGTTGCGCTCAAGGTCATGTTTGCGTTGACCCCAGCGGCCTTGTTACAATATATATGACCCATTTATGTCTCCATCCGCCGCCGTGGCCGACCTTGGTGTTTACGAGGCTGCGGCGGCAGAAAGCGCTATCATACAATTGGCCTGATTCATGTGACACGTCAGCTAAACAACGGGCTTGTTACCCCCAACACACAAGCGTGGCTAGCTCGTAGCGTTGGCTATATATCTGCTGGCTGAGATGTATTAGCTCTGAGCTGGAGGTGTGTGTTTGGACAGGTAGATTTAGTTACCTGTTAGGATCGATACAGGCTGGCGTGCCGCTTTATCGACGCAGAGCGCTCCCGTAAAATCAACGCCTCTCCAAATTCAGCGAGTTTTAGATGACATGCTAAAATTCTCCTACCTGTATTACCTTGAAGTGATTTGTCACCAAGCATTTAAAGGACCGTACCTGTGGTTTGGCATGTTTGAGCCTAATATATACAACCCGCATATACGTTATTGGTACTGACAACCTTTTCCAAAACGTACTACTGGAACAGCAAATATTAGAGTCGTTTTTCTTACCTTCCAGGTGCTATTTGTTTCAGTTTATTTAAAAATAAACTTGTAGAGACTTGAAACATGCTTGAGATCAGTAATCCATCACAGCGAGCGTGATGTCTATTACATTTTTTTGTCAAAGTTCATATATTCAGCTTATTCACACGTCGAGTATAATGTGCATTTAAAGATAATGAATGATGAACATCAACCGCTGCAATTTCTATGTCCATTTTGTACAACTCACAGAGTTCTTGGTAATTAAAAAAATTCAAATACGTGCAGCTGATGATGACCAAAACACCTGAAGAACTTAATTAATTCTGCAGGAATATTCCAGCTCTTGCTTTCAAGCTCATAACTTATCAATTGACCCTTGTACATCTCTCCAAACTAGTCCAATTCCAACCCAGCAGGCTACAATAAATCAGTGATATTTGAAGATTATGAATTTTTTTTTTTTAATATTTACATCAATTCATGTTCTTCTGTATTATGTTCATATTTATTCTAATTTGCGGTCGTAATTTTCATTCATTTTATGTTAAAACAGGAATTTATGTGACTTTTCATAGGGAGATACTGGAAGAACTGTGCTGTAATTTTTCCTCTTTGATGGTCCAGGAAGTGTTTTTTGTTATGGATTATGGATCTTGAATTGATAATCCAAACTTTCCATTTCTACTGTATATTTCAATATACAGCTTAGCACCACTGCTGCAAATATATTTGATTCTTTACAAAGTCTAATGTTATTTAATGATGTTTTCATTGTGGAAATGTTTTGGTGGTTCATAAAAACAACTTCAGTCCCAGTAAGTCAAAATTTTGGCAACGGAAATGTTCCGATATGAAATTGGAGGAGTATTTCTGCCGCTGATGTGGAAGGTTTATGAGTTTATGAGTCGTTTGTGTTGTTTTCTGTGGTAATCTGGTGGAAAAAATGCAAATTGTTCCCTGATCGCTGCAGGAAAGTAGTTTTGCTTCAGCGTTTTCTTGACAGATTTTAGAAGCTTTTGCGTTCAGTGGCTGGATGCTCAAATCCACTTTCTCCCATCCTCTCTTCTCGTATCTCTTTGAACACACACACACACACACTATGACTTCATTTATTCCATCAGAGCTACTTTAATTAGTTTTATTTTCAACAGATTTTTTAAAATTCTGTGATCCAATTCAGTTGTATCTTTGCTTCTTTTTTGTAGTTTTATTACTTTGGTTTTTCTTCTATTTTTGGAACTATCGCTCATATCATTTATATGATTTCCCACAGCTTAATTAATTTGTCTCAGAAACAAGAAATCAGCAGAATAAGGTGCTAAAATCAAGAAGAATGACACTGAAATTAGGCAAAAAGCTGATTTGTGCTTTAAATTGTTGTAATTGAGGAAAAAATGACTTAGTAAGACGGGGATTTTTTTTTTTTTTTTTTTTTTTTTTTTTTTTTGTTTTTTTGCAGAAATGAATGAATATCATAGAAGCATCCTTCTAATGTTGTTTCAACACAAATAATTCCCCCACCTCACCCAACCCCCAACTCTCGCCCGCCGCCATGCTTTCCCGGCATTCCCCCTGAGGTTGCAGCGTGGGTCCCAGCTGCATGGAAGCGAGTCTGAGCGCATCTCGCCGTTGCCATCACAACCTCCTCAGCCACAGGCGCCTGTGGATCCGTGGATGTCGAGCATAAGGAAAGATGTTGTGATTACAGAGAAAAAGAGCAATGCGGTGATTAAAAAAAAAACACACACACACAAACGACAGAGCAAAGGACGACATCACTTCATTTGGAAATCCAAAAGCCGGAATTCAAAGCGAGGAGACGTCGGAGCCGCAGTGTCACTTTGTATGAATAATTCTTTTTATTTGATTATGCACTTTCAAAACTTGGCTCTTTTGATCACAATGGTGTCAGGCTGCTCACAGGTGCGAGTGCATCCTTGTAGCTTTGGCTTCCATGTTTTGCTCTATTTTTGAAAAGTTCTTTTCCAAAATGCTTTAAATTCGCTCTGGGGGAAACTCCATGAAAGTTATCGTTCAGTATCTTCAAAACACAAAGGATTCAGTTTCTTAAAACACGTGGAAAAGTGTTTTGCCATGCAGTGTCTTGTGAAAACACACAAACCTGTTCAGTCAAAATTTAAATTTATGTTAACTTTGTTTCAATGATTAAAACTCAGGTTTATGCCAAAAGGCTGTCTGTTCAAAAAAAAAAAAAAAAAAAANAAAAAAAAAAAAAAAAAAACAGTTCAGTTCAAAAATTAAATAATTGTGTATGGAAATTTCTATGTTGCATAATATTTGGGGGATAATTCATAAAAAATGACGGTAACTAAACAACATCACACTACATAAAAACATTGATAATCCCCTATTATGTGTTATTGTCAGACGTCATAACTTTTAGTTTTATTTTGAATATTAAAAGATCTGAAAAAAAATCAGTTTGCCAGTCATTTTGCATATTTGAGCCTAATATATTCAATTTTCATACACGTAACATTACTGACAATCATTTCCCNTGCATATTTGAGCCTAATATATTCAATTTTCATACACGTAACATTACTGACAATCATTTCCCAAAGAATACTACTAGATTGGTGAATTAAAAATGTTTTTCCTACCTTCCAGACCTCCATTGGTTTCAGTTCATTCTGCTATTAAAATCAACTTGTTGATACTTGAAACGTTCTTGGGATAGGTAATCCATCATCACCAACAAGACGTGTATTCAGGTTTTTTTTAGAAGTTATGTAATTTTAGCGTTTAAGCTCAATAAAAAGCGTGGAGTGAATGTATGCCTCCACCGGGGAATATAGTCCCAAAAGAAGACCTGCATTTATGGAAGAATTTAAAGGACCGTGACTTCATAAGGCTGCATAACTTTTAGCAGGAGAAACATGGATTTTTAAGGTGAGTATATCACTTTAATATTTGATTTTGAAAGATTAAGAGATTTTGCAAAACATCAGGAAAGCTGAAATATGGTTTTATCCTTTGGGAAATGATTGTCAGTCATGTAACATGTATGAAAGTTGAATATATTAGGGTCAAACATGCAAAATGGTCGGTATGGTCGTTTAAAATAATGAGAATAAACAGCTGTAGTGTATTTCAGTTCTTTACTACAATTTATTTGTTTTTCTTACTTTGACTCTATGTCATAATCTTTGGCATTTCCTTCATATTTTTCTCTTCACTTTCTATTTAGACAAATAATATTCTGAGTTGTCCTCGCCACAAAAGGACCCCGTTCACTGTAACTGGCGAACAACGCCATCTAGCTGCAACTTATAGATGTGTGGGGCACAAAATCAGGTACAAGTTGCTTTTAACCAATTTGCCCCTTTAACAAAAAAAAAAAAAAAAAAAAAAAAAAAAAAAAAAAAAAAAAAACATCAAGTATTTAATACCATAAAAATCAGTTAAAAAAATGACTTTAAGGTGCAATTCTTCTCCCAGGATTTGGACCGAACAAATAAAAACAACAGCCGCGCTAAATAATAGCCTGTTTTCTTGTTAAACACAAATCAAACAAGCTGCAATTATCAGATGATGAGCATCTGATAATTGCTTGTTGATGATAAGCTACTTAGCAATCAGGGCATCTTAATAAGTATTTATTTGAAGCTAATAGGCTGTGGGCTCATGAATATGCAACCATTACCTGTTAATTGGTAATTAATTAGCTTTGCACACTCATCTAATTACAGAAATATGAGACCATTAAGGGCTAACTGATTGGTCGTTAGTGTCAAATATGCAAATAAATGTTACTCGTTAAGAAGAAATCCATCCAAGGAAAATTATGGGCTAAGGGTAAGGAGTTTTTGTCCAAATTATAGACAGGGTAAACATAATCTCTAATTGATTTCTAACCCAAACAAGAGTGTAAACATCAATTTTGGAAAGTTTGTCCTCAGTAATATAACTATCTTAAAGGTATTTCTTATATATTAATCATAAATGTGCTTTAATTTCATACCAGCACTATTGTGGAGGTGTAGTGCTCACAGATTTTCTTTTTTTCTGTGTTGATATCTCAATTTTTCACCACAGTTCCTTGTCTCCTCTCACCGGCAGCTCTGCGTTGGCTGTTTATAGCTGCTGTGAACATTGAATAGGAACAACTTCTTTCTGAAGAAGCCAAGACAAAAATACTCTGTGCTGCTGGATCAGCGACCCTCTGAGGAAAGTCAAGCAGAACTCGCTTCAGTGAAAATGTGAGAGAGAGAGAGAGAGAGAGAGAGAAAAAACCCGACAAAGAAGTTTTTGTTTCAGTGAACTACTTTGGTACAGTTGCTGTCTGAATTCGCAAAGTGAAAGGAAAGTGATATACATGGTGCTACGCGCTTCACGTGGTTTGATAGTTGATTCTTGTAATCTCAAATTCATGAAATAAGCACAAACTGTACATGCTGACATGAACTGTGTGAAGATTATATTCCCCCATCGTGCTACATAAAATGTGATAACTTTAGTAAAAGTTCTAATACTACAGTGGAAAAAGTACTGAATAAATTACAAGTAAATGTCTTACTTTTAAATATTAGCAGCAAAATATACTGTACTTTTGATACTATACTTGTTTTCATACCAATTGTTCCCAGTCAGGCTTTTAAAGGACCATACCACCCATTTTGCATGTTCGAGCCTAAGGTATTCAATTTTAATACACGTAACGTTACTGACAATCATTTCCCAAAGCATACTACTGGAATGGTGAATTAAAAATGTTTTTCCTACCTTCCAGACCTCCACTGGTTTCAGTTCATTCTGGTACAGTATTAAAATCAACTTATTGATACTGAAATGTTCTTGGGATAGATAATCCATCATCGCCAACAGGACGTGTATTCAGGTTTTTTTAGAAGTTACATAATTTTAGCATTTAAGCTCAATAAAAAGCGTGGAGTGAATGTATGCCTCCACCAGGGAATATAGTCCCAAAAGAAGACCTGCGTTTATGGAAAAATTTAAAGAACTGTGACTTCATAAGGCTGCATAACTATTAGCAGGCAAAACATGGATTTTTAAGGTGGGTGTTAAAATGATTGTCAGTAATGTAACGTATGAAAATTGAATATATTATGCTCAAACATGCAAAATGATGGCATGGTCTTTTAAATTGTTTTCAGTTTTCAAAACTGGAGATACAAGGTTGTTTACCCAACAATTTGGGGGATATTGAATGTTGTTAGATCAATTTTAAAAGCTTATCATGTTTTCACACCGATGTAGTTTAGTCTGAAATGATTTGTTTAATACATTCTCCAGTTTAATTTAATCTCTAAAATACTATAAAACCTGAAACAAATGTCAAGATACAAGGGTTTTAAACAACAACAGCACTATTTAATGTAAATTGTGAATTTGCAAAGTAAATTGGAACTACAGTCATTAGATAAATGTAACTGAATAAAAAGTACAATATTACCCTTTGAAATATAATAGAGGAAAAGTAGAAAGTTGCAAAAACAAAAAAAAAAATGGAAATGCTAAAGTAANAAATATAATAGAGGAAAAGTAGAAAGTTGCAAAAACAAAAAAAAAAATGGAAATGCTAAAGTAAAATTGATATAAGTACAAAACTGGAGCTCTGGACAGCAGCATGACTTACATGCACCATTATCACCAGAAAATGAGGAGTTATGGTTAAGTTTTGGTAGTTTTAATAATGGAAAGTCTTTGGTTATGATTAATAATAAATCTGAATTGTTACAGCTGAATGTAAATGTTTAAAAATATCCTAACTCTGACCACAATGTGACACCACTTCCTGTCTCATGTGTCCTTCATGGAATCACTAGACGGTGGGAAAACACAGTTTAGTGCACAGGGCATGTCAGTGCATTTGAACATATCGTGTTATTTCATGAAATTTTAGAAGAACATTTTGTATGCATGGGTCAATATTGTGATTCTGATTCAGGTAAGGGAAGGTCAGTGAAGTAATGTCAAAAAAAAAATAACTAACAATAGGTGTTTCAGTCTTGTAGTCTTGAGGCAAACCAACTATACACATTTTACAACAGCAATTTATATTTGCACAGTTAAAAGCTACTGAGAGTCTCCTTTTACTAGTATGTGTTTTTGGTTTTCATAAACAAAGACACAGCAGATATTAACAAATCAAAGAATCTGAATTAAAAAAAAAGTCACAACACCACAAACATGATTAAATGTGAAGCTTGAAATAGAACTTATAAGTTCCAAGCTCTGCATAGAAAAATCTAATTAAAATGTGTTTCAGTTTGTTATTTTTAAACATAAAGACTGTTTTTTATATATATGGGAAGAGGTGAAAATGAGGAGGATGAGTCACAATCATGGGCGTCTTCCAGCAAATCTCATATGGATCAACCAGCATGAAAAAGTGAGCAAGAGTTGATCTTTGTGGATATAATGCCTTATGTTTTGGGCTCAGAACTTATCAATCAACCCTTGTAGGCGTTGGCATTGACTGCATGGGAAACAAAGTGCTTTACACAAGACAAAATACATTTAAACAATGCATGAAAAGAAACAAGAACAAAATACAGCAACATTTAGAAAAGGTTGAGTAAAAATAAGATAAAATAGAAAATAAGATAAAATCAAATAAAATCAACTAGAATAACCTATAATGAGGTTACAGTGTAGAAAGGTAATAAAAATCTAAGTGTGTGTGTGTGTGTGTGTGTTTCAGGTGTGAGATAGCAGAGTGTAAGAAATAATTCCTGATGAAAGCTCGACAGCACCGTTACCACCTGTCCATGTTGAAATGCATGCTGGGAATGCTGGCGGTCAGATGAACTGGACTGGCTGGCTGACAGGTCCCTAATTCTCAGGTAGCCGCCTGAGTCGCTGCACTCAGCTGCTTTCTGCTACAGGAGAACCGTATGTGAGCCAGCTCCGACTCAAACGGGTACGGCTGCCAGGTTTGGCTGCTTGGGGCGAAATCAGCCCCAATTAGCAGCGCTCAGGCCGCTTTTGAGCCAGGTGGAGCCCAAAACCAGACTGGTGTTCGAGTGCCAGCTCCTGGCACATCATTCATGAGTCTGACATGAATCCAGCAAACAAACATACTAGATTTATGCAGCTTCACTATCAACAGGAAGTACATTTTTGTTCTTATAAATGTACCAATACAGACACATTTACAGCCCTTTGAGACCAGATGTGCCTTTTGGTGTGTTTGGTAAGTTTTCTGGGGAGCCTGGAAACATAGGACCCTGTGTTTCCAGGGTCCTATGTTCCCAGGGTCCTATGTTTCCAGGGTCCTGTGTTTCCAGGGTCCTATGTTTCCAGGGTCCTTGCAGGGTCCTATGTTTCCAGGGTTCTATGTTCCCAGGGTTCTATTTCCCAAGGTCCTATGTTTCCAGGGTTCTATGTTCCCAGGGTCCTATGTTTCCAGGGTCCTTGTAGAGTCCTATGTTCCCCAGTTCAACATTCTGTTAACACATGTTGGGTGTGTGTTAACAGAATAACTCTCACCTATGATGTACTCTGTTGTGCTATATAGAGCTGAGGAACTTTAGATTTTAGGATCCTGGGAACATAGGAATGACCGCAGGGGAACATAACTATATTCCCAGGGTCCATAGAGCTGGGGAACATAGAACCCTGGGAACATAGGAATGATCCCAGTTTTCTGAGGTCACCTCTTGGCTAGCTGGATTAGCAATTAGCAACACTTATGAGATAAAAGTAAAGAAACAGCAGGGCCAGGGCCTTTCTAATCAGAGCTTCATTCCGGTAAAAAGAGAAGCCGATATTTCACACCAGGCTCTGTTGTTTGGGAAATAAATGGACATTTGGTGACTTTAATGTCGTTGGCTGCACACCTAAGGTACACAGAAGCCTGACTAAGTATGACCAAGAGTCATACTTAGACCAACAAAAGCCTAAAATAGTAACTGTATTCGGATAAAAATTCAGAACAGAGCAGCAATACAACATATCTTCACTACCCAGATCCTCCACAAACCCTTAAATTAACACAGGATCTCATGTGACCTGAAAACAAAACCGCCAGATCTGCTTCCTCCTTTTTCCTCCTTCCTCTTCTCCTGCTCCTCTGTTTTCATTTTTCCAGGGAAGAAGAAGAAGAAGAAGGAGGAGGAGAAGGAGGAATGAAGCTTTTCTTGTTCCACTGATGCAAATAAAAAAGCAAATAAATGTATTCTTTCATGAAAGCAATATGTAAATGATGACACTCTCAGGATGGGGATCCTTGAGGACTTGCTGCAGTAGCACAGCTGAGTTGCTGAGGGTTTGGTGTGGTTTTTTTTTTTTTTTTTTTTGTCTTTATAGAGGCTTGGCTGAGGCGAACAAACACCCTGTAGTTGTCGCAGAAAAAAGCAGGAGAAGAAATTTATGCCTTTAATTAAGAAAGCTGTGCGGCCTTGGAGGGGTGTTACGCCGCTCGAGTCACCCCGGGAGCTAGTGAATCGTGATCCGAGTGTGCCTGCACGTGTAGTAAGANACGCCGCTCGAGTCACCCCGGGAGCTAGTGAATCGTGATCCGAGTGTGCCTGCACGTGTAGTAAGAAGATAATTTGTCACTTGGATTCAATGGTTCAAGCAGCAGTAGGCTGATACGTGGATAAATGGGATCTGGAGCGGGATATTTGTTTAGGATTGCATGGGGCATTAGGAAGGTTTCTGATCCCCGGAATATTAAATTCTGTTGCTCGGCTTCGTATACCTGAGTACGAAGTGATGCAATCTTCATCATAAAGTCCATAATCAGCCTGTGTGATCACTAACACACGTGAGGCAAATACAGTGTAAAACAACGACCAGATTTTATACCAATAAAATTTACCACCAGACCGAAATGGAAAAAAATTAAAGGATCATACTGTCCATTTTGTTTGAGCCTAATATATTCAGTTTTCATACATGTAACATTACTGACAATCATTTCCCACAGCATACTATNTTGAGCCTAATATATTCAGTTTTCATACATGTAACATTACTGACAATCATTTCCCACAGCATACTATTGGAACGGTGAATTAAAAATGTATTTCCTACCTTCCAGACCTCCATTGGTTTCAGTTCATTCTGCTATTAAAATCAACTTGTCGATACTTGAAATGTTCTTGGGATAGGTAATCCATCATCACCAACAAGACGTGTATTCAGGTTTTTTTAGAAGTTATGTAATTTTAGTGTTTAAGCTCAATAAAAAGCGTGGAGTGAATGTATGCCTCCACCGGGGAATATAGTCCCAAAAGAAGACCTGCGTTTATGGAAAAATTTAAAGGACCGTGACTTCATAAGGCTGTGTAACTATTAGCAGGAGAAACACGGATTTTTAAGGTGGGTGTATCGCTTGAATATTTGATTTTGAAAGATTAAGAGATTTTGCAAAATATCAGGAAAGCTGAAATATGGTTTTATCCTTTGGGAAATGATTGTCAGTAATGTAACATGTATGAAAATTGAATATGTTAAGCTGAAACATGCAAAATGGATGGTATGGTCCTTTAATTTTTTGTAATTGTGTGTTTTATAAATCTTTTCCTTGGCATGTAAATAAGGAAATACTGTAGTTTGAACTACTGATTTAGCTGATATGAACTGTGTATGCATGCAATAAAAAAAAAAAAAAAAAANAAAAAAAAAAAAAAAAACGTGCACACACACACACACAGATGGTCCATTGTGATGAATGGCTTCAGAGTCTTTCACTGGCAGAGTGAAATATAAAGACACACAGAAGGCCTTTTTGTGTACCTTTGTTTGTGTGTGTGCACATTTATGTGGTAATTTAAAAAAATCTGCTATGGCAAATATTTATTAATGTTAAATAAAACTAATCTGCTAATAAAACTTGTTGAAATTGAAATTGATGGAGCGAGAAAGAAAGAATGAGAGAGCGAGAGAGATGGTGATGAGCTCATCGAGAATGATCTCATCGGGGGTATCACCGTGGAGCGAGCATGTGTGTGTGTGTGTGTGAGTGGGTGCTCCTGTGGGAGAGGTGGGGGAGGGTGTGGCTCTTGCTCTTGTCTCTCTCCACTGCTCTTCCTCTCCACTCTGAGCTTTTCTGTTTGACTTTGATCCGACACCGTTCCCAACATCAAAAACTCTTCTGTCACTGCCAGCAATACGACGTACAGTCAAAGAGAAGGCGTGTGTGTGTGTGTTGTAGCACTATTCACAGCAGGAAAAATAGGGGTAGGAGGGAGAGAGGGAGGGAGGGAGGGGGAGAGAGAGAGAGAGAGAGAGAGAGAGAGAGAGAGAGAGAATAAACAAACCTGGTTGTTTCAAATTGTATAAATAAATAATTTGATCTTTGTGCTGCTTTTGGCATGACATAATGATTTCTGATGAAAAAATAATACGGCATTAAATTTAAAAAAAGATGCTTGTTGTAGTTCTGCGGATAGAAAAGGCAGAGAGTTAAGAGAGAAAGGGAGCGAGAAAGTTATGTCTTTCTATTTTACTTTTTCTATCCAATATTATGAGTAATAATTTGAAGTAAAAAAAAAAACATAATAGAAAGCGTATTGGATGTTTGCTGAGAGGAAATAAAAAAGACAGAGACGAAAACTTATTAAATGAATTTATACAACAAAATAATAGCACACAACCACACACGCTGATTATAGTGTTCCTGCTTCCAAACTCGTTGTGCCTCTTTAATTTGTTGATGCCTGAACATGTGGTGAGGACGAGCTGTTTATGCTGCTGGAGGTAGAAACAGGAAGTGGATCTTTTCCTGCAGCGTCTGTCCTGTCCGCTCAGCTTCTCATCGTTACGACAGGTGAAAGCAATCAGGTTCTGTGGAATTTCATGGTGAATTCAGTTGATTTCATCATAACCAACAGAGATGTACACTACAGGCCAGAAGTTTGAGGCCAACCCTAGATTTAAAAACAACAACAAAAAAAAAAAAAAAAAAAANACAGGAAATGACAAAAATATATAAAATAAATGTAACTAATTAGTTTTGAAGAAGAATTTGTCAACATAAAAGCACTTTGAGTCATTTCAGGCTCAGACTTTGGTTTGGTCAAAGTCTGGCCAATCAGAATTTTAAAACCTTTTGCTTCTCTTTTGATTGGATGTAATTTTGGCATCATTTTGATAAATGTTTTGGGTCGTTGTCCTGTTGAAGAATAAAATTTTGACCAATAATTGGTAAAGCAGCCATGCATGTTGCTCTGAGCAACAGCATGAGTAGCATGTTAATCCAAAATGATGTGGGAGAAGGCAGACAGCAGGAATAGAATGTTAAAACACATCAGCAGGGAGTTGGAACACAAAAGAAGTGCTGCACTAATACAGACTGATGCCTTCATGAAAAATCATTTCTGCAGCCACAGTGGCTACATAATGTGCTTTTGTTGACTAATTCTTCTTGAAAACTAATTTGTTACATTTATTTTATATATTTTTGTCATTTCCTGTGCAATAAATTGTAAAACAAACAGTGTATTGATGATTTTTTTTTTTTAAATCTGGGGGTGGCCTCAAACTTCTGGCCTGTACTGTATATATATATATTAGGGCTGTCACGATCTATATCAGATTTTCACTACATGATTATCATAGCCAAAAGAATTCATGATAACGATATTATCGTGATACCTATAGAAAATTTGAAAAAAAAAATAATAATAATGCTATCACTCAAATTCATCTTTAACTTTGTTTATTTTGCGTTTTGTCTCTTTTTTGGCAAATGTATACAAGTACATAAATATATGCATAGATTGTGCAGCATCTTTCTCTCTCTCTCTCTTGCTTTCTCTCTCTCTCTCTCAGATGCTCTTTGCACAAATGAGCATTTGCAGAAAAGCCAAACATGCCTTTTCCTACTGAAGCCGTGCATGAATACCTGCATACTTATATGCGTCCCTGAATATAAATCAAATCAAAAAGCTGTGCACAATCAGGATACCGACAATAAAAAGCAGAAACAGAAAGAACGGAAAAAAAAAAAAAAAAAAAAAACATTTTCAATTTAGAATCAAGTTCAGTTTTACACTGATAAGAAAATAAAAATACAAGAAATATGATTTGTTGCTTTGTTCATGTAGGTCACATTAAAACTTTAATACATCATAAAGTTAGAGAGTGAGGCAGCTTCCAATAAAACCGAATAATCCAACAGTTTGTTGTTGTACCCAAACACATCACTTGGGTTTTAAGTTGAATTGATTATTGACCGGTTGTAAACATCACCTCAGGGTTTTAACTCAAGTCTCTGTCTGTTAGTGTTATAGTTATGGCTAAAAACAGCAGTCTAAACTCCAGTTATTTATGTGTGTGTTGTGTCGTATTGTCGTGTTTAGTTTCTGTTGGTCAAGTGCTGCGATGCTCAGTTCTGTCTATAAAAACATAATTGCTATAAAATGGAGAAAGGAGATTCGGTATCTGAGTCGCCAGCAGAAACTGAATCGATACTTTCTTGGTCATGGCTGAAATGTTTGCTAAATTCAGTCGAGAATTTTTTATGAGTTGTAGAGAATACCTGCTGGAAAAACAAACAGAGAGAGAGAGAGAGAGAAAAAAAAACTTCCTAGATTTAAAAAACAATTGAGAAATTAAGTAAATACGGTGATAAGACATGATAAACAGCAAAACCTGTGCAACCCAGTTAAATAATCCTGCATTATGAACCAGCATATGTTAAAGGAACGCTGCGGAGTTTTCATGTGAATAAATATAAAATAATAATTTATATTCTGTATGCTTAATATCTAACTCATAAAACATCTGCAAAGAAAGTTTTTGGAAGATTTTAGAACCTGAATTAATTATGCAGTTAGGGTTTTTCTTCTCTCTCTCTCTCTCTCTCTCTTTGTGTGTGTGTGTGTGTGTGTGTGTGTGTGTGTGTGTGCGTGCATTAAAGGACCATACTGGCCATTTGCATGTTTGAGCCTGGTACATTCAATTTTTACACCTTATGTTACTATCATTTCCCAAAGGATAAAACTGTATTTCAGCTTTCCTGATATTTTGCAAAAACTCTTAATCTTTCAAAATCAAATATTCAAGCGATACACCCACCTTAAAAATCCATGTTTCTCCTGCTAATAGTTACACAGCCTTATGAAGTCACGGTCCTTTAAATTTTTCCATAAACGCAGGTCTTCTTTTGGGACTATATTCCCCGGTGGAGGCATACATTCACTCCACGCTTTTTATTGAGCTTAAACACTAAAATTACATAACTTCTAAAAAAACCTGAATACACGTCTTGTTGGCGATGATGGATTACCTATCCCAAGAACGTTTCAATTATCAATTATACTATCAAGTTGATTTTAATAGCGTACCAGAATGAATTGAAACCAGTGGAGGTCTGGAAGGTAGGAAAAACATTTTTAATTCACCTTTCCAGTAGTATGCTTTGGGAAATGATTGTCAGTAATGTTACATGTATTAAAATTGAATATATTAGGCTCAAACATGCAAAATGGGTGGTATGGTCCTTTAATATCTTTTATGGCACATTACTGCCACCGACTGTCAAACAGTTTTTCTCGTCTCTCGCTTTTATAATAAACAGTCTGATTTACTCCTCCGATGCATGAGGAAATGTGATGTTCCTATGACAAATGAAGAAAATAAGTCCTATTATTAATTTTTTTTTCTTCTGTTTCATCACAACAAAAAGGTCCTGGGTGGGTTCAAACCCACCCACAGGCTGTAAAAATATGTCTACTGATCATTTTTATGGTTTTTCTTAATGTAATAATACAAACACAGCATAAAAAAGGATAAGTTATGTCATGGAGTCTGAAGAGTTCTGATTACAGGAACGAATGATTTGATCATTTTAATATCATCACACAGTTTATTCACTAATAAAGGAACGAGTGCAATGAAAGGGGTTTGTGTTAGAGCTCTGAAGGAGCAGGAGGACAAACTCCTCAAAACAAAAAAAGTTGTTTCAGCCAGAAAACTCATAATTGCCTGATTTTATTGATTCTGCATCGTATAATAAGCCGTGATGAAAGACTTAACTCCGTAGCGTTTCTGTAGACACAGCAGCCAAAAAAATACTGCTTTGCCAAGATACTGTTAGATACTTTACTGTTTCAAGTCATGAAACAATTATGGTTTTATTGGTTTTACACAATTTAATGAGCAGGGTTACGACCCAGAAACTTCACACTTTGCTGCTGTGAAGGCAGCAAAACCGAGAAACAAAGAAAAAACATATTTTCTCTTTCAAGCTGCAGTGTTTAGTTTCACCTAAACACCTAAACCAGTCATCCTCAAAGTCCAGGTTCCAGTCTGGATCTGGACCAAACCATAAATCTTCAGACTCTGAGCAAATTATACATTTCATATGTATTATTTGTATTATTTGCAAGACATCACTGCAACGCAATGAGTCAAAATTCTCCTCTTTGTCCGCTGTAAGCAGCGCTGTGCGTGTCCGACTGCTGCACTGTCTGTGTGAGAATGTCTGTTCTGCTTTGATTTGGTCCAATCACATTCAGCATCCTATCATCTCCATGACAACGATGGGTTGACACAGCGTTGGGCTCACTGAGAGTTGACAGCGCAGCTAGCTTCATTAGCACCCCACCCACTCAACACAGTCCGACCCCTGGTTTGACTGACTTTAACAAACCGACCTTTGTCTTATTGAAAATTTTCTTTGTGGACCTTTAAAGGACCATACTGTCCATTTTGCATGTTTGAGCTTATTATATTCAATTTTCATATGTTACATTACTGACAATCATTTAGGATAAAACTGTATTTCACTTTCCTGATATTTTGCAGAATTTCTTAACCTTTTAAAATCAAATATTCAAGCGATACACCCACCTTAAAAATCCATGTTTCGCCTAACAGTAGTTACACAGCCTTATGAAGTCACGGTCGTTGAAATTTTTCGATAAATGGTCTGCTTTTGGGACTATATTCCCCGGTGGAGACATATATTCATTCCACGCTTTTTATTGCGTTTAAAAGCGAAAATTACATCTAAAAAAAACCTGAATAAACAACTTGTTTGCAATGATGGATTACCTATGCCAAGAACATTTCAAGTATCAATATTCACCGTTCCAGTAGTATGCTTTGGGAAATGATTGTCAGTAACTTTATGTGTATGAAAATTGAA
>VXCM01004955.1:0-28206 GCA_014773175.1 Lucifuga dentata
TGGCTTCGGAGAGGTGTACGGCTGCAGGAAGGCTGACACGGGGAAAATGTAAGAGTTGCCACCCACGCATCCTCTGGATATCGGAAAGGTGGCGCGCAGGATAACTTATGATGATTGTGTATTGGTAATCTATGTCGTCTTCACGTCTGCTTTGTGCGTCTGCGTGTCCACGTCAGGTATGCCATGAAGTGTTTGGACAAGAAGAGGATTAAGATGAAGCAGGGGGAGACTCTGGCACTCAACGAAAGAATCATGCTGTCGTTAGTCAGCACGGGGGTGNATGAAGCAGGGGGAGACTCTGGCACTCAACGAAAGAATCATGCTGTCGTTAGTCAGCACGGGGGTGAGTTCTTCCAAACAGGAAACATGTACTCCTGGTTTAGCGGATTGTACCGTTTCTTTACAATTTATTTTCTGCACCAATGTGATTAAAACTCTTTCATCTCCCCAGGACTGCCCATTCATCGTGTGTATGACATATGCCTTCCACACCCCTGATAAGCTATGCTTCATCTTGGATCTCATGAATGGTACTGTCACTTCTTTTTCCACACTTCCCACCCGGGACAATCACACTCTCCAGTTATGTAACCTTTAAAGGACCATACCAGCAATCGTGCGTGTTTGAGCCCAATATAAAGAACCCACACACGTTACATTACTGAAAACCAATTTCCAAAACATAAACCATATTTTAGTTAGTTATTTTTCAAATCCCCTAATCTTTCAAAATCAAATGTTCAGGTGACACACACACCTTAAAGGACCATACCATCCATTTTGCATGTTTGAGCCTAATATATTGAATTTTTATACACGTAACATTACTGACAATCATTTCCCAAAGCATACTACTGGAACGGTGAGTTAAAAATGTTTTTCCTACCTTCCAGACCTCCATTGGTTTCAGTTCATTCTGCTATTAAAATCAACTTGTTGATACTTGAAACTTTCTTGGGATAGGTAATCCATCATCACCAACAAGACGTGTATTCAGGTTTTTTCGAAGTTTCATAATTTTAGCATTTAAGCGGAATAAAAAGTGTGGAGTGAATGTACGTCTCCACCAGGGAATATAGTCCCAAACGAAGACCTGCATTTATGGAAAAAGTTAAATGACTGTGACTTCATAAGGCTGTGTAACTATTACCAGGAGAAACATCTATTTTTAAGGTGGGTGTATCGCTTGAATATTTGATTTTGAAAGATTAAGAGATTTTGAAAAATATCAGGAAAGCTAAATATGGTTTTATCCTTTTTGGAAATGATTGTCAGTAGCATAATGTATGAAAATTGATTATATTAGGCTCAAACATGCAAAATGGCCGGTATGGTCCTTTAAAATTCAACATTTCACCTGCTAACACTTTTGCATGATTATAGAAGGCACGGTCAGTTTAACTTCTCTGTAAAAAGCCGTCTTCTCCTGGGGCTACATTTCCTGGCGGAGACATACATCATCTTCCCTGCCGCTCCGTGTTGAATTGGCTGAATAAAGTAACATAAACATAACGTGTGTATAGACTGTATAAATTGGAGTCACACACGCACGATCACCTGTATGATCTTTAAACAGAACGAATAGATTTTTCTCAGCCCATCAGACCATTCCGCCGTCAGAGAACAGCGAGTTCGATTGGATTTTGACCTCAGTGGTGACGTTTTGAATCACGGTGACCTGCCTGTGTTAGCCAACCTAACATCAGGCATTTTTAAATTATTTATTTATTTATTTATTTTTATGCTGGCTCATCCACCTGCTGGTCAAGTACCTCTGCCGATGCAGTTTTTTGAACTTTATCAGATGGATGCTCAGTGTTTGCAATCTAAGCTTCAGGCAGTTTTAAAAGTCAACAGTCCGGTCATCATTGTGCCTGTTGTGTGTGTGTGTGTGTGTGTGTGTGTGTGTATGTGTGTGTGTGTGTGAGAGAGAGACTGTTCACTGCCTGCGTTCTATAAATACAGTCAGCTTTGGTCAATACATGTGAAGACAGAGGAGGGTCGGGGTGGGAGGGAGAGTCCTGGNATACAGTCAGCTTTGGTCAATACATGTGAAGACAGAGGAGGGTCGGGGTGGGAGGGAGAGTCCTGGAAGGCCTTCCCTCGATTCTTGTTTTCTCCCCTAAGAAGCTCACCACATGTTATCGCTAGACATTGATTGAGGCACAAGGTTTTATGAGGTCATGCTGAGTCATGCGATTGCGCGTGTGTTCAGGGGGGGACCTGCACTACCACCTGTCTCAGCACGGCGTGTTCAGCGAGAAAGAGATGCGTTTCTACGCGGCCGAGATCATCCTTGGCCTGGAGCATATGCACAACCGCTTTGTTGTCTACAGAGACCTCAAGGTACCCTCTTCCCCTCCATCCTCCTCCTCCCTTCCATCTCGCTTTCTCTCTCCCTTGCTCTTTCTTTCACTCTATCACATCGCTCTGCCTCTGTTGCTCTCCTGTCATCCAACATTTCTTAACTCTCTCGATCCTAAAATCACTTTTGACACATCATTTGCTGATTTTTGGAGACTTTCTTTCATTCTTTAGAATCTTGTCAAATTAAGTAGAAAATCGACAACTTTTTTTATGATTTACTTTAGATTTTTTTTTTTTTTTTTNTTTTTTTTTTTTTTTTGATAAATTCTGTTAGATTGGAATGCCTTTTTCTCAAATGAAGAATTTTCTCGATAAAATGATTTGAGATTCCAGAGGTTTCATTACCTTTGCCAAATTTTGAAGGATTTGGTCACGTATAATAAATAACACGAGCAAATTTTCATCAGTTTAGCAGTTATTCATTTTTAAAGCACATTATTTGACCTTAAACAGCTCTCAGTTTAAAAAAGACATCTGAAAACCCAGTGAAACACACAGATTTGTTATACTTGAATCTGTGGTGGTCACTACATCTTATGATACCACATTTCTAATAGTATTTGTTTTTTCTGCTTGATTCCAGGTTTGTAAATAGCATTTTATATATATATATATTATATATATCTATATAGATATAGATATATATAATATATATATAGATATAGATATAGATATATATATATAGATATAGATATATATATATAGATATAGATATATATATATAGATATAATATATATAGATATATATAATATATATAGATATATAGCTTGTAACGGACCAAGTTTAGCTTACTATACATATTGTCGCAACCTTTAAACAACCACATTTGAGGTATTCCTGCCAAAAATTATTAAATTATTAGAATTATCATAAAAAATCCAGTATATGTCAGGCTGTACTTCTTATTTCAAAGACAATTAGTGGAGAATGTTAGAAAATATATGTAATATAGGTAAACAAATGTCCTGTGTTAGCTTCAACCTGATCAGAGTTCCCTATCACGCGCCACCTGGATGCCCTCTCGGATGCTGCTCCAAAGCAATACGTTCATGTTTTTGACGTCTTCTGTTTTTCCTCCAATTCCCTTGTTTGGACTGGTTGCCATAATAATAGATATATTTTGCTGGAAGTCAGGGAACACTTCTAGGGCTTCAATAAACAGTCCAGTGAAATGCAGATAATAGTTTGAGGCTGAGCGTCAGAGAGAAAGAGTGAGTCACAGTGTCGCCAAATGGCAGAGGATAACCAGGACAGGAGGTTTCCTTTATTGTCCAGATCCACGTTTCAGTCGCTTCTAGTTTTTTGCTTCACGGACAGAGATTATAACTTAAACAGTGAATTAATGTGCTCTCCAACATTGTTTCCTATACTTAAGTTCTTATTTCTCATATTCTCTATTACCATCAGCCCCTCTGTCTCTCTAACCCTGCTCTTTCTTGTTCTCTGTCGTCCCTCAGCCGGCTAATATCCTGTTGGATGAACATGGTCACGTTCGTATCTCCGACCTCGGCCTGGCCTGTGACTTCTCCAAGAAGAAACCCCATGCCAGCGTGTAAGTCGCCTTACCTCTATTTTTGTGCTTTGGTGATTTATATTAGGGCTGCAACTAATGACTTGTTTGCTAGTCGAATAATCTATTGATTATTGAAATGACTAGTTGATTATTCGGATTGAGAATTGCACAATTGTTCAATGGCTCTTATTTAGCTATCATTTTTTAAATTTACATAGCTTGATGTTGTTTAGGTGTGCTAAGTTACAATATTCAGGGTTGAACTGCCTAATCATTCCTTGAAACCCTTCACCATCAGCCATAGACTCATGACCCTGAGCAGCGTGTTAGGATGATTCAGTGAGGGCAGTCTATGCTGCAGCACAAGTCTGCTTCCTTTGAAGAAAGCATCCATGGTAGCATTACTGCACAGCTCCTCTTCAGACTGAATTTGATATAAAAAGACATTTGTCAGGCAAAAGAGTAACACTATTCTTTTAAACTCCAATTTTAAAAAAACAAAAAAAAAACTACTTTCAAGCCATATTTTATGTTCTTGTCTATAGAATCCTGTGTAGACATTAAATTCACATTGATTTCTAAATACAGTAAATGTTGCCCCTCTATATCTCTAGTTTTACGAGAAATGGCGATTAATTTGAATGCAACCCACACTGGGCACGCATGCATCAACAGGAGTTGTAGATTTTTTGTGATTTAGAAAGTATGAAATTCTCCGGTGTTCTCGGCAGCAACATATTCTCTAGCTGTGAACGTCGCCATGAACAATGCCACGTTTAAGATTGTAAAGTTAGGACACATTTGGAAAAGCATTTCGATGTGATTGCTACTCTGAACGCCATAACAATTCATTGATCAAGAGAAAATGTATAGAAAATGTTACAGCTCATAATGTGAAGTAACATGACTTTTAACATTAAGCTAATGTAGCTAGCTAGCTAACTAGCTTACCGGGACGAGTCTTCATCACCCAGAGAGCCAACGTGCCTCATCTTCAGATGCTGCAGCATAACTAATGTGCTCCATGCCAGGAAAGCTCAGCTTTGCAAATGTTGCAGTTTACAACCTTTTTAGCCGAGTTAAGAGTGAAATGCTGCCATATTTGGGAGGTTTTTTGTCGTGAAGGTGTTGCCATCACGCTTCATTTCACTCCAGTAAGCGGTGTCACTACTGTCATCAGACAGCCCAATGACATCACCTACTAATCGATGATTAAATTCGTTGGCAACTAATTTGGTCATTGATTTTTGTTGACTGCGTCGATTATTCATTGCAGCCCTAATTTATACGCAGTTCTGTCTTTGGCCTGGATTGAAAATGAATGTTGTTTAGCTTGTGTTTCATGTTTAAAATGGCGCTGCGTTTGTTTCTCCCAGTGGCACTCATGGTTACATGGCTCCAGAGGTGCTTCAGAAGGGGACGGCGTACGATAGCAGTGCTGACTGGTTCTCCTTAGGCTGCATGCTCTTCAAACTCCTCCGAGGGTAACTCCTGCAGCTTTTATCTTCCTCTCAGCACACCTCTCTCTCTCTCTCTCTCTCTCTCTCTCTCTCTCTCTCTCTCTCNCTTTACTCCCACTGTGTGCTGACTTCCTGTCTGCTTCAAAACCTCTTCTGCCACTCTGAATAAAACTCTTTGAATCTGCTCTCCCCTTCTCTGAATCTTTCTGTTTGGTGTATGTTTGATCTTGTTTGTGTGTGAGCGTGTGTGTGTGTGTGCGTTTGTTGTGTTTGATCTGGAGTGTGTAAATGCCAGAGGTGTGGCCGTGGCGGCTCAGAAATCGGGGAAGGGTAGCACACGTGTGTGTAATGGTCGCTAGATATAAGCCAGGAGAGAAAGAGAGAGAGGAGTGTGTGACGTGTCCTTCCATTGATGTGTGGATCAGTGTGTTTGAACACTTTAAAGAGGAAAAAGGGTATTGGGCTTTTTGTGAAAGGTTGTCTGCTGGAGTGCTGGTTTCAGAAATGACACCACCATATAAAAGAATCCCATAGATTTTCCGTAATCTTACAGAGTTTAGCTTTCTTTTTTTTTTTTTTTTTTTTTCATTTCCAAATATTTCTGTAGATGTTGAGTGAGTGGAGGAGATGAAAAGCCAGCAGGTCAACACAGATGACCTCTTTGCTCTTTTCTGGACTTCAAACATGTCTGCCGTAGCTTTGGTGCATGTTTAGGGTCATGGAACCTTTACATTCAAAACTCAACGCGCTTCTGCAGAATAGAAATATGCTTCATCTGATCTATAAAACTCACCAACTCCTGCATAGCCAAGCAGCCCCTTACCCGATTATTTTCACCACCATGCTTGCCTGCAGGTTTCACAGAAGCTCGCTGATTAGGACTGCAAAGTTCAGACTGTGATTGATCTGTAAACAGAATTTACTCCAGTTCATTTAGCCGGTGTTTGGCTCGGGATAAACAATTAGACTTTGGAAGCTGCTGCTCTGCCATTAAGGTAGAATTTTGCCCGTTGTCTTTTGATTACACTTTCACTAAGTGGACTAAGGATTTGTTTGTTCATGTATCTTGATAGAGATGCTGTTGTGAATCATGAATAAGGTAGCTTGATATGCTGCTAATGTCTGCTTGTTTTCATTGAAAATGTATAGGTTTGTCTCAGATCGAAGTATGCTTGGTGGTGTGTATTATACAGTACAAAAGTCATGTGGCTGTGAGTATTTTCTGCTTAATTATTTAGAAGCCATGTGCTTTGAACACCACAAGAATAAATGGCCCACGAACGCTGTTAGAAACGGCTGAGCATTAGATCACTCTTCAGCAGATAACGGCTGTTTGATTTTAAACATAGGGTACTTCTGCAATATCTGTTCATCAGAGTTGGTCCTGTTTTTGGAAGGTAGACATGCAGATTTTGGTCCTTAATCAGTTTTTGGAACACCTTAACAATCACAAAACGGTTCTTGATTATAGATCACAGGTCACCACGAGCTTTAAATAAGACATCAAATGTGACGCAGATCTAGATTTTTAAAGCACATTCACTTTTTTCATTGAACCCAGGAAAATATAAAATAGCCCTTCTTGATCTCCTAAAGGCCTTTCAAAAATGTAAGCATACTGCATATACATACTCAGGGGTGATGGTTGCATTGTCCTTTGAAGGGAAACTGTAGCCTGGTTCAAGAAATCTTGTACCATCCACCATCTTTATAAGTATCGTGGCTTTTTCAGTCATACAGCGATGTTTTGTTTTGTTTTTTAGACCTGGAAGACGTGGGCTGATGGTGGATTTCAGATGATACATTACTTGAGCTGTATTTCCACCTGGTACTGCATTAGCTGAAGTGAGCATTGTCTTGTTTTAGAATGAAATGCTCCCGTAATGAACTTTCAGCTGCTTCATGTTGTAGCTCAGTCCTCTACTCCATTAAATATTAACGTTGTTACATTAAAGTCCTTTTCACAAAAGCCACTTCTGTTTGTTCTGCTAACCTGTAGCGTGCCCAAATGGTGAAAGATGAACTCAAAAATAATTTTCTAAAAAGGAATAATGTGTAGAGAAATGATACACTATCTACATGATCAAATTGATCATTTCTTATTTGGTTATATTTATAATAGCCACAATGCTCAGATATATGACGTTGTTTGGTAGTTTGTCAGTAACATAGCCTTAACATTTCTCCGAAAAATAATAATTGCCTTTAAATCAGTTGTGAGTTGGCATTTGCATCCCAGACAGTGTTCCATCAAAAAGCAGAAATCTTTGAATGGAAGGAACTGTTACTTTGCAACTTGTTAATGGGACCCCTAATCTCTCTCTTAAAGGACCATACCATCCATTTTGCATGTTTGAGCCTAATATATTTAATTTTCATACATGTTATGTNAAGGACCATACCATCCATTTTGCATGTTTGAGCCTAATATATTTAATTTTCATACATGTTATGTTAATGACAATCTTTCCCAAAGGATAAAACCGTTTTTCAGCTTTCCTGATATTTTGCAAAATCTCTTAATCTTTCAAAATCAAATATTCAAGCAATAAAAACTTGATTATTATAAAAATTGATGTTTTGCCTGCAAATAGTTATGCAGCCTTATGAAGTCATGGTCATTGTCGTTTAAGTTTTTCGATAAACGCAGGTCTTCTTCTGGGACTACATTCCCCGGTGGAGACATACATTCACTCCATGCTTTTTATTGCACTTAAATGTTAAAATTACGTAACTTTGAAAAAAAAAAACCTGAATACACTTCTTCTTGGTGATGATGGATTACCTATCCCAAGAATGTTTCAAGTATCAACAAGTTGATTTTAATAGCGTACCAGAATGAACTGAAACCAATGGTGGTCTGGAAGGTAGGAAAAACATTTTTAATTCACCTTTCCAGCAGTATGCTTTGGGAAATGATTGTCAGTAGCGTTGCGTGTATGAAAATTAAATATATTAGGCTCAAACATGCATGATTGCCGGTGTGGCCCTGTAATGCTGCGTTCGCTGTGAACTCGGAATTTCCATCTTCCAACTGGGAAAACTCCAGAAAAGCTCCCCTTCCACTCAGAATTCCAACTCGGAAAGTCGGACAAGCTTTACTAAACCCGAGCTCAGTATCGACGTCACTTCAACATGGCTGCTCGCTCCGTCAACAGTAATTTCTCTGTTCATAAATGAATGTTGAGAAGCATTTTCTTTAAATCAACAGCATACGGACACAGTAACTGGTTAAAAATATAACATTGGCAACTCAGTAACTGTTATGAAACGGTAAATAACTCATAAATGTTAAAACATAGCTTCCTTTGGTCCAACTGCTAGAGTTTTCATAAAGGTGGTCGGAAACAACGTGATTCTGAGTTCCAACTTTCCGAGGTACAACGAACGCAGCATACGTGCTTCGCTAAAGGAATGAGGGGATATCAGTCTTTCAGGTTGTTACACTTAAAACACCTGATCATGCTATCGTCAGTTATAAGACAAATACTTTGTTTGCTGCATAGTATATGTCTTACAACTGTGAAGATGTGATCAACATTTGCGTTTTAGAATTTAATTGACTTGCGTGCATTCCTGTTTTTTGTTTTACATTGTTGTCGCATTTATGTTGAGCTTCTTGCGTTAGATTTCACGGCAAATGTTAAAATGTATGGAGTTTAAAAGGTACAACTGGCAGCGTTTCTATGATTTATTGAGTTTGAATCTTCTTGCTCCTCCGCTTCTGCTCTTCTTCACATCGAGTATTCACCCCCTCCCCCGCCTCACCCTTCCTCACCTCACCCCTCTGCTCTCTCTCTCCTTTTTTTTTTTTTTNCCTTTTTTTTTTTTTCTTTTTCAACAATCTGCAGTCAGAGTGTCAGTCTTTCTCTCTTCTGTGTTCTTTTTTTAGGCACAGTCCCTTCAGACAGCACAAGACCAAAGACAAACACGAGATCGACCGCATGACGCTCACCATGGTAAGACGCCATATAGGCTCTGCATGTAAACACTCCACATCATCCTAGAAGTCAGCGGTGCACAGTGAGGAAAGGTGCACACGATGGCGGACACACACACACACACATTACAGCCAGTCTCTGTGCAAACACATCATAAAGCACATAGGCAATATGAGACTTAACGCATCACGCGCAGGTTTAGCCCATGTTTACCTTTCAGTAATACCAAATGCACACACACCTTTATTTCCCTATGCATACAGGATTGTTTGAGAACACACCGTATTAGAATACCTGCTGCACGAAACACAACTACTTGCCAGTGTTTGTCATAAAATGTTATTTTCATTTCACTTCTTTGACATCTGGAGGAACATAACACGGATAAATGTCGTCGTTGTTACAGTTTTTAAGTTGTATTTTAGGGCGTCGTAGTTAGTTTGTTCTGATCTGAATCTGGGAATTATTACAGTGTTGCATTTACTGCTTGTTTGGTTTGGTTTCATCCAGGAAAAATATTCTATTGAGCCAAAATATATGAGTAAAAGTCACGTGAGAAATGCTCGCTGTGCTTATTGGTCATAAATGTCCGCGGGAAGGAGGAAGAAAATCAAAAGAAAAAAGTTTATGATACCGGGAGAAGTAAATAACATGTAATTAAGATAGACTTAGGATACTTTGCTAGTCGTAGTCATCATCATCATCATCTGAAAATGTGTGAGGTGAGATTGATGTGGTACGATGCTCTCAAAGCAGCCGCTGGATTTGTTTAACAAAAGAGTAGCTTACCGAATGTTACCACGCCACGCAAACCTCTCTGGTTCCAGGTCATCTAAAGCAGAGATGGGCAACTGGCAGCCTGCGGCCAGATAGGGCCCGCACCTTTAACCTATCAGGCCCTCGGATGACTTCTCAATAAAAATTATAAAAAGTGTTTTCCTTTTTTATTAGCACCACCCATCAGGTCATTACTGATGCTCGGTCGTTACTGATGCTGTACTTACTGAAAGAAGAAAGAATAAGATCAGGTCGGGTTGGGGGGGGGNGGGGGGGGGGGGGGCTGGGCTCCACGTTAACATCCAGCAGAAGCAATTATTCATGGCATGTGTGGCCCTTTGACCGTGAGAATGAAATTTTATTGGCTCTCATCCTCATCAAAGTTGTCCATCTCTGATCTAAAAGTCTCTTTTACACCGAGGAGCAGCAAGCACAGCGGTCTTCTCATTGGCAACATAGCTGCAGCTCTCATGTGTGATCTGCGGGGCGTTGCTAGGATACACGTTATAACTGGTTGGGTAGCCCATGAACAGATGTTATCATAAAATACACAGAGTAGCAAATGCGTTGTACAAGTGCAAGCCAACAGGTCGTTGTTCACTCCAGTGAGATCTGAATTTACTCCGTGGCTAACCTAAATGATAGCAGTTGCTTGGGACTGGTTGTTAGCTAGCCGTTAGCGACTAACAACACGTATCGCTCTATCTGAGTTTTGTGGAAATATTTGATAATGTCCGCTGTTTTTTATTTACATCTGTGCATGTGTCTGCTGACGTTCATAAAGTTAGTGGGATACTCTGATACGGGAGCACTTCTATGTTACCAGGGTCCTGTGTTCCCCAGTTCATTATTCTGTTAACACACACATTAAGTGTGTGTTAACAGAATAACCCTAACCCCTAACCCATTATGTACTCTATTGTACTATATAGAGCTGGGGAACATAGGAATGACCCCCTCTGATACCAACATTATCAGCTCTTCTATGGACTCCGCTATCATGCACAGTGGTAAACTCCACCTCTTCATTCTGATTGGCCAGTGACCAACGGTAGCCATTAAAAGTTTGACATGGCAACGCTTCAGCAGCAGCAGCAAAATAGGAGAAAATCTGTGCTCGTGCACGTCGGCGGCCACCGCAACCCCACCCCCCATGCTGCTGCCGCTGCTGGTCTCGGCGGCACCGCTGCGTCCAGGCTTTCATTGAAATGAATATAAATGGCAACCTGCCACTTCTCGGTGTAAAAGGGCCTTTACACTAGTGCGGATCATGTTCACACCAAAAATAAGTCGGTCCGGAGTTCCTCCAGAAATGGATCGAGACGCCTCCTCCTCCTCTCGGTGCGGTTGTCTTGGTCCATACCTGGGTGCAATTGCTGTGTTCAGACCTGCCCAAATGAATTATATTAAGGGGAGAAATGACTATCTGACTAAACTGGACCGAATCACGTAGGTGTGAAAAAGCCCTTAGTGTACTGATACTGTCGACGCTCAGCATGCTTGCTTTGTAGAACTCGTGTGTCATGGGAAGACACAGTAGATGAGGCGCATGACAGAAAACTCAAAGCGAGGTCAGCAACCAAGCTGGAAACGTGCACCCATGTCCGCTCGTTTGCTCAAGGAGATAAGGATCTACGGTCAAGGCTGTATGTCAGGTAGTTTTTAAAAAAGCAAGAAAGATGTAATTTATAAATGCCCACAGCATTGCAGTTTTATCTGCTCGAATGCATTGTAATAAAGTTTCAGTGAGATTGTGTTCTGAGCTGATATGCTGATATCGCATCGTTTCAGGTTGTGACAGTCATTACATTTGCCCATTCCTCATTTTCTCGCTGTCATTTTTGGCTGGCAGATGTTCTGTAAGTTTTCTTAAGAGAGGTAGTTGTGCTTGTCAAGAGCTGTAGAAAAAAGAAAGGCCTGGGAGACTTGCAACAGGGATACAAAAAAGGACCTAGTATCAGCAGAAAAATATATTTATCGTTCAGTCCTGAAAGCTGCTGGAGTGTTTGTACTCATAAAATTCTAAATAGCACATTAATTTTTAGGGCTTATGAATTCTTATTTGTTTCTTTAACATTGAACATGTTTACGAGTCTCATTCTGTCATATATGATAAATACTAATAATACTAATATCAGTATCGCTTTTAGATAGTTGGATCCACAGATGATGAAAGATAATTGAAAATTTGCTGGATCATTGCTGCTCCATTTGTTTTGACTTTTAGAAATGTAATTTTTTTCCCTGCTCGTCCTGACTTCACTAGAGAGGGTTTCTTTTACCGCAGTCATTCTTAAACTATGTGGCGTGCCCCCTGGTGGAGTGTGGAGGTATTACATGTACGGCGCACTTGTCTGGGGACACCCAAAGCCAAGCGGAACCAAAGTTGATTGAAACAGTTTCTGGTGGGAGCAGTAAACAAACATAATAACGTCATGCTAGCAAAGCTTTCATTCAGAGAATAAGATGATGTCAAGTGTAAAATGGACAGATTTGTAACAGGGGCAAAAAAACTGGCAATGCTTCTAAACCAATATATACATAATAACAACATGATATATTAGGCTCAAACATGCAAAATGGCCGGTATGATCCTTTAAAACCCAAGTCAAGAAGACAGTATGACAAAGGTCTTCTTGCTCTTGGGTTTATTGTGTGTGGTGATCCAGGAGGACAGACCAGAGACCCTTGTTACTTGTGTCTTGAAACTCTGGCAGCAACAGTATGAGACCCAACAAAGTAAAACAGAGACGCGACGCCCTGATTACGCTCGTCAGCTATGTGTGTTTTTTTTTTTTTTTTTTTTTTTTTTTTNCCCCCCCCCCAGAGAAAACTCGGTGAAACCCATCAGCTGGAGAGTTGCTTTGTAAAAGCCACATCAGTGAACGTTAAAGCTCAAACGGCCTTTGCTCTGTATTTTTTTGAAAAACCACAACAAGGGATCAAATTATTTGCAAACATTTACAAAAATGTAAGTTTTTATATGCATTTCCATGTATTGTAATGAAGTTAAATGAAATAATCAGTTAATTTTCTGTTTTATTTCAATGAAAAGTTCAAGTTGTCTATTTTTGTAACTAATTTATTTAAAGGACCATACCACCATTTTGCATGTTTGCAAAATGGTGGTACGTAATATATTCAATTTTCATACATGTTACATTACTGACGGTCATTTTCCAAAGGATAAAACCGTATTTCATCTTTCCTGATATTTTGCAAAATCTCTTAATGTTTCAAAATCAAATATTCAAGTGATACACCCACCTTAAAAATCCATGTTCCTCCTGCTAATAGTTACACAGCCTTATGAAGTCACAGTTGTTGTCATTTAAGTTTTTTGATAAACGCAGGTCTTCTTTTGTGTGGAGACATACATTCACTCTGTGCTTTTTATTGAGCTTAAATGCTAAAATTACGTAACTCTGAAAAAAACCTGAATACACATCTTGTTCACAATGATGGATTACCTATCCCAAGAACGTTTCAAGTATCNAAAACCTGAATACACATCTTGTTCACAATGATGGATTACCTATCCCAAGAACGTTTCAAGTATCAAAACACTGATTTTAATAGCGTAACAGAATGAACTGAAACCAATGGCAGTCTGAAAGGTAGGAAAAACATTTTTAATTCACCGTTTCAGTAATATGCTTTGGGAAATGATTGTCAGTAAAGTTACTGTATGAAAATTGTCTCAAACATGCATGATCACCAGTATGGTCCTTTAATATTCATGGTTTACAAAAAATTATTTATGGGGGTGGGGGGGTGTGAATTTTTATTTATTTATTTATGCTTCTAAAGGGGGAATGACAAAAAAAAACTAAATATGAGAATCACTGTTTTAGCGAGTGTGTTCATGTTCCTCAAAGTAAGCATTAGAGCTTATCCTGTAACTGCAATGTAATGTTTGAATGTACAAGCACATAAACAGGATGCTTCAAATTCTCAGATTCACATTTAAAACTTTTTTTTTTTTTTTTTTTTTTTTACATAAGACAGAAAAGAGCCCAAAAACCGTTGCTGCACTTATCATATCGATTCTTGCTGTATGATGGTGTAGTTCTGTTGTGGTCTGTAAAAAGTGGGGAAACAATTCACGACATGCTCACAACACTGTTAGATAACTTTAATTCTTTGGTGATTTTGATAAATTTATCGACTGATGCACATGTTAAAATATAAATGCAACACATGAAAACTACAAACATGCAAACCGCAAAGGAAACCTTAAGTCGTAAGGCATTTTGTAGCATTTTAAAAACTCTTAACGAATATTAAATTTGTTCTAAGTGTCTCCTGTATAAACTACATCTGCTAGCTAGTAATATTACAGCCAGATGAGTATTACTATCTGGAATCACCACATTTTGATTTATTTTCAAATCTCAACGCAATCTAAATCTGTGCTCGTTGCTTTATGTCTCCATAAAAATGGAACCCGGCAGTCAGAAATGGTCAGACGGCATCATTGAGACTTGGTTGTAATCATATGCTGTAAGAATATACAGAAGAGCCATGAGATGTCGTGAATCAAGCGCTTGTGATGAATATGAATAGTATCCATTGAGCCCACCCAGTGACATATCTGCTCTCACCCACCCATTTTTCCCCCTAACATCCATGCCAGAGTCTTTCAAAGAGTGAATTTTCTGCAGAGCTTTGGCTTCTTCACACGTCCATCATCTCTGTGACAATTAATGTGTTTCGTAAGGACACGAAGCGGTTGACAATGGCAGAGGCTCCCTCCCACACAATATTTGGCTGAGCTGGACCTGTAAACAGGAAAAGTATGATCTTTCCTATCACAGTAAATCCAGATTAGGATTTTAATCCAGCCACTTGATCTGGTTTTATCTGTTAATCCTTATCTGCATGTGTATATGTGTGCGAGAAAGGGAGAAAGTCTGCGTTTCAGGCCCAAAACACTGCTCCGTACATCTTTGTGTTTTTTAAAACATGATGAATGGTTTTATTACATAAACACAGATAAAAGCAGACAGCAGTGAAAAGTCTTGAGAGGAGCCCGGCCAAGACCAGAAGAGATGGATGGAGAGGGAGGGATGGAACAGATCCCGGTAGATCTCCTTTCTGCTGTTTGGCTTCGCAGATCTGAAACATCTATACGAAGCAGCAGAGAGAATGTAAAACTCATCAGACTAAAAAAAAAAAAAAAAANAAAAAAAAAAAAAAAACAGGGCGGGGGCTGCCTCGCAGAGCTGCAATAGGTGCAAAATGATGTCGATCTGTTTTCAAACACCCGTTTTCTCACTTTCTGTTTCTCCCCTCCCCTTGTTCGCTCTCTGTCCCCTCCTCCTCCTCTCTCTCTTTTCTCTCATAGAACGTAGAGCTGCCAGACTCTTTCACTGCAGAGCTCAAAGATCTGCTGGAGGGGCTTCTGCAGAGAGACGTATCCAAGAGGCTCGGCTGCCAGGACCGAGGGTACGACATGCGCGCGCACACACACACACACACACACTGAGTTTACGCCCTCCCTCCCTCCCATACCAGCACGACTTGTTCAGACATAGAAATTAAATCATCAGGCAAATGAATTTCATTGGATGAGCTCATCAAAGCTAAGGAAACAGTACAGTTTGGCTGCCCAGTCAAGACAGAGATGCAACATCACAATCTGGTAAAAGCTGAGCTCAAACATTTCGCCACTGCTGGGATTTGGCATCAGTTCACGACTGTGTGCATTGAGAATTTGGTAAAATAGCAGGATTATGATTTGTGTGTCCAAAAGGAATTAATATGGCAAACACTGCCACCCAGTGCATGGATGATGATCAGCACGTTTGAACATGTCTCTCTCCCTCTTTATCTCCTCTTCATCCAGAGCCCCTGAGGTGAAGGAGCATCAGTTTTTCAAAGGCATTGACTGGCAGCAGGTGTATCTCCAGAAGGTGAGCGAGTTCCCATTTGCTTCCTCCACCAATCATCTTTTGTTTTTTTTTCTCGGTGCAGGTTTGGCGGAGANTCCCATTTGCTTCCTCCACCAATCATCTTTTGTTTTTTTTTCTCGGTGCAGGTTTGGCGGAGAGGTTCTGCCATTTGCAGAACCTCTCCGCTTTGCTGAAGCTGTGACCTTGGTTTTCTCAGTCCACTTCCACTGGATTTACTACATGTGCAGGCTGCGTTTGCAACATTTAGCCTGACGCACACATGAATCAGACATATATTGGCCATTTTATGACAAATCAGGTGCTGGCTGGTCACCTCTGATATGATGGATATGACGCAGTATTCATTTTCAATACTGGGTTCTACAAATATGTACAGTAAGCAATGGGCATAAATGCTCAATAAATTCAGTATGGGAGGAAAAATATTGATGGTTGACGTATGAAATAAAATACATTTCTCTACAGAAACTCAAATCTCAAGCCCTGATGTTTACCTATCCGTCTGTCAGTCAGTCAGATTGTTCCGTTGAGAGGAAAGATCAGGTCAGGGCTCCTGTTTTAACACTTTAAAGCAACACCGCACAGAACCTTGCTAGTCATCAATCTGGTTGCTATGGTTACCTCCCCCCATCCCATCAGGGAAGCTACTAGGGGCCGCCGCCTTGATGTTTTGCTCCTGCACATTTGTAGTTTCTTGTTTTACCTCTCTGAAAACTCTCCCTCCTTTGTTGTCTCCCGCTCCTCCTCCTCCACTCTTCCCCCTCCCCCTCCCCAGTACTCTCCTCCTTTAATCCCTCCCAGGGGAGAGGTGAACGCCGCAGACGCTTTTGACATCGGCTCTTTCGACGAGGAAGACACCAAGGGCATCAAGGTAAAAGGCACCTGCACACACCCCTACGCTGCACTTATGACTTCCACTGATATTTCTGAATCTCTGCTAACAGCCACCAACCACACCGAGCTCCACTTCCTACATTGTAACGGTTTAACGGTTCCACATTTACACTTCACGTCTGCATGAGTGACACGACCGCAGCAGTCAGTTCTTCCTATACTACGTTTAGTTTTTACAAGCACTACCAAAGCCATGAAACTATTACACAGCCCCACTTTTTGTTTTTTTCTTTTCTCGGTCATTGGACATTCAAGGTTGAACAATACAATACACACACACAGTGATCAGTTTGTCATCATATTTCACAAACCCCATACATATTTCCTCTGTGACCGAAAAAGTATAGGCTGAAGACAAAGCTTATTTTAAGCCGACCCTTCTTTTTTTTTCTTAAATGGCTTGAATATTTGATTTTGAAAAGTTAAGATTTTGCAAAATGATTTTTATTTATTTATTTTAGATTAAGAGTTTGCAAAATGTCAGGAAAGCTGAAATACGGTTTTATCCTTTGGAAAATGATTGTTGGTAACATAACATGTATGAAAACTGAATATATTAGGCTCAAACATGCAAAATTAGTGGTATGGTCCTTTAAAAAAGAAAAAGGAAATATGCTGAACAAAAAAAATCTGATAATAGGCAAAAGATGGGAATTGAGCAGCAAGAGTTGTAGTGTAAATGCAGTCTTAGACTGACTCACTTTTGCACTTACATATTGCTTCACTACACACACACACACACAGACACACACAGAGTTGTACACCTAAACCTTGTGTCTGTAGATTTCCCATCATGTTGATTTCTCAGTAGTAGGAATCTAGTTTTCTTCATCTTAATGGCTTGGTTATAACGAAGCAGAAGCTCATTAACTTTGATGCGTTTTCTGTTATTCCTCTTCTGACACTTCAAACTAGAGAAATGGAAGAACAAAGAGGCCTGTTTACGGCTCCCAGGCAGCGCTCGTCATTAACACAGGAGTAATAATCTAAGTACGTGCTGCAGAGTAATGGCAGCGCATTAGCGTTGACGTGCGGTGAGAAAGTATTACCGCTCTAATCCCCCGACATTAATCCAGTTGGCACAAAATGGCCTTTTCTGTCTGAAAGTGAACAAATGCACAACAAGGGAATACGGGAACTTTCTTAAAGAGACAGTGAAGATTACCACAGTACCTGCATGAACAATAAAATCCAGCCATAAAGATAAAATTACGAGTGATGATTCAGAAAAAGTCAGTTCTAGCACTCTTCAACAACTGCTACTTAAAGGACCATACCACTCATTTTGCATGTTTCAGCCTAATATGTTCAATTTTCATATACGTAAGGTTACTGACAATCATTTCCCAAAACATACTACTGGAACGGTGAATTAAAAATGTTTTTCCTACCTTCCAGACCTCCATTGGTTTCAGTTCATTCTGATACACTATTAAAATCAACTTGTTGATACTTGAAACGTTCTTGGGATAGGTAATCCATCATCGCCAACAAGACGTGTATTCAGGTTTTTTCAGAAGCTTTGTAATTTTAGCGTTTAAGTGCAATAAAAAGCGTGGAGTGAATGTATGTCTCCACCGGGGAATATAGTCCCAAAAGAAGACCTGCGTTTATGGAAAAATTTAAATGACCGTGACTTCATAAGGCTGCGTAACTATTAGCAGGAGAAACATGGATTTTTAAGGTGGGTGTATCACTTGAATATTTGATTTTGAAAAATTAAGAGATTTTGCAAAATATCAGGAAAACTGAAGTACGGTTTTATCCTTTGATAATGATTGTCAGTAATGTAACGTGTATGAAAATTGAATATATTAGGCTCAAACATGCAAAATGGGTGGTATGGTCCTTTAAAATTAACAGCATTTGGTTTCTTTTTTAGCTTTTACTGGTCATTTGACAACAAAAGGTCTGAAGCAACGCGGCGTCCTTTCTCGCAGTTGTTGAATCTTTACACCTTCTCCAATTGTCTTTCAGTTGTTGGACAGCGATCAGGAGTTGTACAAGAACTTCCCCCTGGTCATATCGGAGCGCTGGCAGCAGGAAGTTGCAGAGACGGTGTACGAGGCGGTCAACTTGGACACTGATAAGAACGAGGCTCGCAAGAGGGCTAAGAACAAACAGCTCGGCCACGAGGAGGGTAATAACAATAACATGCTAATAGTGGCTAACTTGGCAAGGATGCATGAGCAGATAAGCTAACGGAGTGTTTGTCCACGGGCAGACTACGCCTTTGGGAAGGACTGCATCATGCACGGCTACATGCTAAAGCTGGGGAACCCGTTCCTCACCCAGTGGCAGCGCCGATACTTCTACCTTTTCCCCAACCGTGTGGAGTGGAGGGGAGAAGGGGAGTNCCCAGTGGCAGCGCCGATACTTCTACCTTTTCCCCAACCGTGTGGAGTGGAGGGGAGAAGGGGAGTCACGGGTAAGTTCCACCACGCCTCACCAATCCAGGCAACCAACCACTTTTGGCCACATGCATCATTGTGTGTGTCTGTGTCATCTTCATGTGTGGAGGGTGTGTCACACTTTGTCAGCGAATGAAAGCTGTGTGTCTGTCTGTTCTGACTCGACGCTGTAGGGGAACTGCCTAAACCTTTTTAAAATGCATAAAGACACGGTGAGTGTTACCTGCAGATTCAGGTCTCTGCTGTGTCCTCAGTGACCCCACCCCCCAAGTTGCCTGAGTCCTAGTCCACACTAATACAGATATTTTTTTACACAGATATTTTCCCCCACTGTTGAAAAAAAAAATTATATCCACACAAGCATCGTTTTGCAAAATATCTCTGTCCACACGAGAACACTCAAATGGCCAAACGCATGCCAGGCCGTATCAAATAACAGAGAAGAACGTTCTGAGCATGTGTACTTAACATATTTCCATTGGCGGCGATCGACCTGGCCGGATCCAAAACCGTCATTTCTGGTGGACTTTAACCAGCAGACACCATGAACCCAGTAATATTGGACGCAGCAGTAGCAGGCGCTGTTGTCTGCTGGTAAAGTAGTGCAGCAATGACAAGTTAACTTGTAAACCTGCGACTGCTATTGCTAACCAAACGTAAAGAAACCGCTACACGGTCGCTGTCGTTGTTGTTGTTGTTGTTATTGTTTCTGGCGCATGCTCATTGCACAAAGCAGCAGTTTGCATGAGTTTAATTCTGACGTCATCGTTTTCCAAACACTCTGTTTTACACAGATACACAGAAAGCGGAGTTTTTAGAAATCTGCACTTAAGAAGCCGTTTAAAAAAGTCTCTGTTTTAGTGGCCTAAAACGTCGTTTGCGTGTGGATGAGAGATCAAAACACAGAGGAAAATATGCATTTTGTAAAATATCCATATTAGTGTGGACAGGGCTTTAGGCCGTAAGTGCTTTGAGCTTTAGAACACCTCCTTGCTTCAAGACTCCTGTGTGTGTGTGTGTGCTTTTGTCATCACACACACACACACACACACACACACACACAGCTTAGTAGAAGAATAAAAGGAAAAGTAGNTCACACACACACACACACACACACACACACACAGCTTAGTAGAAGAATAAAAGGAAAAGTAGCCCTGATAGGCTGATTCTGCCCGTTCTGTGCTTAGCCTGTTCGGTGGATTGAAAGACAACTTTGCATAAATTGAACTCCATTAGAACATTTTGCTGCTCAGTAGCCATGATTTACTTTCATCTGCTTCTCTTTAGCGTGACCCCTCTTTGCTCGTTTCTCATTGGTTGATTGTTTTCCCACAGCAAAACCTTTTGACAATGGAGCAGATCGTGACCGTGGAAGAAACGCAGATTAAAGACAAGAAATGCATCCTGCTGCGCATCAAAGGAGGGAAACAGTTTGTGCTGCAGTGTGAGGTAGGACTGCCCTCCCGCATTTTAAAAAAAAAAAAAAAAAAAAAAAAANTTTTTTTTTTTTCTTTTTTTTTTCACAGAGCGATCCTGAGTTCGTGCAGTGGAAGAAAGAGTTGACCGAAGCGTTCACCGAAGCCCAGAAGCTGCTGCGTCGCGCCCCCAAAGTAATCGGGAAAGGCCGGGCCGGAGTGGTGGAGCTTTCCAAACCTCCCCTCACACACCGCAATAGCAATGGCCTGTGAATACACATTAACACACACCATCACACTTACAGTATATATACACACACACACACACTGCACGCATTCAACACGCACACAGACACACACTGCATCCCCTTCCACCCTCTGCAGCCATAGGACATTTGTCCTGACACTTTGTCCCACACTCATTGTGTAAAATGAAGCCTCACTGTTCACAGCGTGTGTGTAAGGGCCAATCCCACCAGCCTCTTTACTCTATTACCCCCCCACACACACACACACACGCAGACACACACACACACACACTTTCAGCATCATGACCAGTCATTAGCACGGGATATTTTTGCACCGAACTTTGCCATGGGACCTTGCCAGTCACCCAGAGGGAAGAATGGACAACGAGGCGAGGAAGGGAAGAGCGACGCTTGGGAGAACTCAGCATGCGAAGAACCTCTGCATGAATGTGATGAGGACGAGCCCCGTCCTCTCTCTCCCCGTCTTTCTCTGTGACTCCGCCCCCACCACCTCTTCCTGCCCAAAATCCCACTCTGCAAGCTTATAATCAGGTGAATCCAGAGGGTGCTCTCTCTCTCTCTCTCTCTCTCTCTCTCCCCCAGACCTTTTTGTTAACCAAGATACNCTCTCTCTCTCTCTCTCTCTCTCTCTCTCTCTCTCTCTCTCTCTCTCTCTCTGAAGCAATGTGAATGAAAACAGGATTTAGTGGGGAACGTGTATCTATGAAGCAGGATGCAGAGGAGAAAAAAAAAAGGCGGCTGAACTCGTTCTTTTCATCCTTCCCTCTTATCATTCCTCCCTCCATTACTGAAGTGCATAAAGTGCCAACATCAATATTTACTTGAGTCACCTGAGCGCCCAGAGGACCTGCTTGGCGGCAGATATCGCCCCCTGGATATGCCGGACAGCTGATCATTCCAATGCAGAACAGGAAGTACAAGGACCACAGACTCTTTCAGATTGGCTCTTGTACAGCCTGTTACCATAGAGACTGAGATTCTATTGGCTGACAAACAGCAGTCGGTTGCTATGGAAACCTGGTAACCATGAAGACTGGGATACCTAAGGCATCGGTAACCACGGACAATGATGCAACTATTGTCTATGAAAGCTCCACTTTGCAGGAAAAGAGATGGCAGGAGAGGGGGGGTGGGGAGACTCTGGGTTTGAGTGTATATAAGCAACCCTTTTTCTCTGTGCATCTCCAGTGTTTTAGTCTACGCTACAACGTGTTTGCATTATGGGGACTCATCTGTCTGCCCGTTCGTGAATCTGTCCTTCTGTCAGGGCTTTTCTGGAGGGAGGGGAAGTTCCTGTAGTGTTCGGGGGTNTTCGGTCACCCGCGGCGTGCATACCTCAGTGGGATCGTGTGCGTTGAATATGTCGAGGGGAAGAAGAAGGAGAAAAAAACAAACCTCACAAGGGCCAAATTCTGAAGCTCTGTGTGTGTGTGTGTGCGTGTAAGGCAGACATGGACAACAAAGCTGCGCTGTGTGGCGTTGCAAATAACAATTCATTATTCTGCTCGCACACGATCACGCCGGCAGGTTTACAGTTTCGTTTAGCGGTTGCGGACAGCGTCAGGGAGGGGGAAGGGCGCAAAGAACCTGAATTGAATTAAAGGAAAGAAAAATCTGCCCTCAAATACCATGACGTCATCACAGAATCTCACTCTGACGTTAAAGGACCATACCAACCATTTTGCAAATTTGAGCCTAATATATTAAATTTTCATACATGTTACATTACTGACAATCATTTCCCAAAGGATAAAACCATATTTCAGCTTTCCTGACATTTTGCAAAATCTCTTAATCTTTCAAAATCAAATATTCAAGCGATACACCCACCTTAAAAATCAATGTTTCTCCTGCTAATAGTTATGCAGTCTTATGAAGTCACAGTCCTTTAAATTTTTCCATAAATGCAGGTCTTCTTTTGGGACTATATTCCCCGATGAAGGCGTACATTCACGCCATGTTTTTTATTCCGCGTAAATGCTAAAATTGCAAAACTTCAAAAAAAACCTGAATACACGTCTTGTTGGTGATGATGGATTACCTATCCTAAGAATGTTTCAAGTATCAACAGTTGATTTTAATAGCGTATCAGAATGAACTGAAACCAGTGGAGGTCTGGAAGGTATGTTTTTCCTACCTTCCACTGTTCCAGTAGTATGCTTTGGGAAATAATTGTCAGTAACGTTACGTGTATGAAAATTGAATATANTTCCAGTAGTATGCTTTGGGAAATAATTGTCAGTAACGTTACGTGTATGAAAATTGAATATATTAGACTCAAACATGCAAAATGGACGGTATTGTCCTTTAAAGGAAAGAAAAATCTGCCCTCAAATACTGCGACATCATCCCAGAATCTCACTCTGATGTTTCAGGTGTTTTAGGCGCTTCATGCAGTTCTGTAGCGACTGAGATCTCCCAGAATGCCTTTCAACAACCCGTTAGCTTCAGTGGCTCACGTCCGTTAGCTCTTTAAATAGATGCTAAATAGATGCAGATCCACTCTTTGATTCTGATTTAGCTGAAACCAAAACCCCAAATCTGCTGTTAAAGCACCACCTGTGATAACGGACGAACTCGACCTTATTTCCAGTCAGGATTTATGGGAATTATCAAAATACACCACCAGTTTGCTCCATCTGAAAGTGTTTGAGGGTGGATTTTTTTAAATTTTTTTTAAAATCGATTTTCCCAAATGTGACACAATGAGCGCAGATGAGTTGAAACATTATTTTATTTGCCGGTTTTTTATTTGGCGGCGGCAGAGTTCATCAGAGTTTATTATTGCTTAACCGAAGGGCAGAAATGTGCTGCTGACCTGCAGAAAAGTCAAAAGTGTTAATAAAAAAAAAAAAAAAAAAAAAATGCAGCTGCTGCAGGACGGGAGGAAGCAGTGGTTTGATGAATTTATAATTTCAGGGTTTTTCTTATTTCCACGCAGTGTCTCGTCTGTGATGTCCGTGCGTTTCCAGAGCTGTGATGTGTGTGTATGTGTGTGTGTGTGAGAGAGACCTGCAGTAGGAAAGGGTTGATTTTTGGGATGCATTATTTTTTGTCTTTTCTTCTGTTTTTTTTTTCTTTGTAGCCTTTACAAGTCAGGGGGGAGATATTATCGTCTTATAGAGAAATTGCGTCACCTTTCGAGGTGTCTTTTATTTTTGTAAACCAAAATGGTTTTTATTGTTTTCATTGAAATTATGTCATTGCACCTTTTTAGCCCAATGTGTTACTTAATAGTTGTTCAATGTGCCAAATAACTGTTGCTGAATGAGTGGAACCGGTGGGAAGCCTCTTCTCTGAACTCTTGACCCTTCTCACCACGGACTCGGCAAACAGCCAAAAGACCGCCACAACTGCACCTGCCACACACACTCACGCTAACACACCTTTGTAAGTGCACACACAAACTGGTAATAGAAGTTGAGGCAGAGTGGTGGCGTGTGTGTGTCTTTGAAGGGTACAAAACTGTGACCAAACGTCGTAGTGGAGCTCCAGGAGAGAGAAGCGCGTGGCTTTTCCACACCGCCGGACTCGGACGCCGCCCGCCTTCTCTCGACTCGTTCCTGGTAGATTTCTTTCACACTGTCTGTATGTTTTGTGGATGTGAGCACATGTGCGCTTCACTGTCGCTTCGCGTGTTCATCCGCCAGGCAAGTTTTTTGTCTGGCGCACACAGATTCTCCGCTCAAACACGCTCGACACGAGACAATTAAAATGGATGGCATATAGGAAAAAAAAAAATTCAAAGTATATATAAATATATGTGTATATGAAATGACAAAATGCTCTAGGTTTATTTAAAAGATTTAATTGTTCAGGGGAGGTTGGGGGTTTTGATGTGAGTATAATTGTTTGTGGTGAAGACTTCAGCTCGAATCTTGCACATAAAGACTTTAGATATTGTACCTGCGAGTTCCAGATGATTATTTTTGTTTGAATACCGGACTCTTGCTCTTTCATATTTATTGCGTGTCCGAGGATCTCTCTCTCCACGTGGATGAGCTCTTGCCCGAGAGCCTGATGTAGAAATACTCCGGTTTACACCCATCAGAAAGGTTTGTTTTTCATATGCCACAGACAAATACAGATACTACTGGCTTTGGGTTATTATTGCCATTAAGGATATGATAATACTGATATTATTGATAATATTATTCAGTGATTATTGTTATGAATTTTATTTTGTTTCCATGATACTGTTTTTGAGACAGGTAGGAATTTACGTGCTGGACTGCTTGTTAAAACAGTTCATCAATAAAAATCCTTTTTCCGTGTTGCTTTCTGTCACACTTGTTTAATTTAGGTGTAGTGTAAAATACATTTTCATTTAATCTATGCTATCACCTAACCTACAGCTGAAATGGTTTGCGAAGCTGTACGACCAATTTTCATGTGTTATGTACATCTTTACATGTTTTTTGCAGCTTCTCTGGTGCGATGTGATCACAAATTTGACATTTTGAGCTCTAAATGAGGGTGATCAAATACAAATCTTAAAGGTGCACAAAGAAAATTTTTAATTAGACAAAGCTCCATTTATTAAGGTCGGATTGGGATTAGGGGTGTTATGATAATACTGGTACTGATGATAACCATGATATTAAAAAATGAAATACTGATATTGTGTTAATAATACACATATGATAATGTGTAAATCCAGCAGCTCTTAAATCCTTTCCATTCTCGCTTTGTCTCCCTGTGTGTCTGTGTCCCCCCCCCNACACACACACACACACACACACACACATAGGTAATGTGACGCAGTAATTAGCTAGCTAGCTAGCTACTACCACAGTATGTAGCTCCTCCTGCCGCGCAGAATCATGTCGGACATGACAGATGAGAGCGAGACACTCTACCCTAACCCTACGACTACTGATGAAACTACCTTTGAAACTAGCTGCACTATCAACTCTCAATCTGCACTGTCAACTCTTAATGAGCCCAGCACCATGTCAGCCCATCGTTGTCATGGAGATGACAGGACGCTGAATGTGATTGGACCAATCTGAAAAAAAAAAAAAAAAAANAAAAAATGGCTGGTTGAGTCATATTACCTAATTTTTAAAAAAAGGGACTCGCACCAAGAGAATGGTACAGACCTTAAACGATCATACTGATGATCGTGCATGTTTGAGCCCAATAGATACAAACAACATACATGTTGCATTACTGACAATTTCCAAACCATAAACCTGTATTTTCATTTTCCTGTTATTTTTTCAAATCCCCAAATCTTTCAAAATCTAATGTTCAGGTGATACGCCTTAAAATTCAGTGTTTCGCCTGCTGTCACTTATGCATGATTGTAGAAGGTACAGTCATTTTAATTTCTTGGTAAAGCCGTCTTCTGGGACTATATTTACTGGCGGAGAAATACATCGGATTCCGTGCAGCTTCTTGTTGGATTGGTTAAATAAAGTTAGGGTTAGCAGCAGCAGCAGCAGCAGCAGCAAAACCCTAGTGGACATTTTGTTTGCTGTGATGGATTATTTATCTCAGGCATGTTTCAAACCTCTACAAGTTGATTTTAATAGCGTACTGGAATGAACTGAATCCAATGGCAGTCTGGAAGGTAGGAAAAACAATTCTAAAAGTATATATTGGGCTCAAACATGCACGCTTGTCAGTATGATCCTTTAATGGTGAGGAAAGTGAGGAGGTCCATTAAAATAAAAGACTTCTTCAATAAAAAGTCACTTTAGACTCCTGAGGTTTAATATTTCCTTTTGGACAAATCTAATGTGTGACATTTTGACCAAGTGGCTTTTCATCTTTTCTTGAAGAAACCTTTTCAGCCAAGTCTGGATTTATGACAATGGTTGTCCACTAGAGGAGCCACAGGACAAAGTAACCACAGACCATAACTAGAACATGTCTGAACCTGAGCATGGAGTCCAGGCTATGGTGAGGGATGAACCCATTTATCTGTGGCCTGTTTCAACATGTTGCAACACGGAAAGTACAGAAAACAATGTCTCATAACATTAATAATGGCCAATTGCAGTAAGATATGTTACTGTAAGAGACATACAAAGACAGGAAATGATTTTTACCTCTGACTCAGCATTCATTTAGGATATCTCAAAGATTAACGGACAGATGTTGATGACATTTTGTAGACATTTCACAGCATCTACAAGAAATGGATCAGGTTTTGATCAGATCCAGGTATTTTTATTCTTTTTTTATCACTTTAACATTGCAAGTTAAGACATTTATCAACATTTTTGCCTCTTTATCAAAAATTAAGACCAATAAATTCATAATAAATTCAGGCATTTTTAATCCTATAACTGACAAGATCATAAAATCCATTTTCAGGTATTGATCCAGATCTGGCAGATTAAAATATATGCCCAGACAGATCATATTCATGTAGCTGCTTTACATTAAAGGAGTATACCGGTAAGTTTTGCACGTTTGAGCACATTAAATACATACACGTTACATTATTGCCAAGCATTTTCCAAAACATGCTAATAGTTTCAGTTCATTCCAGTACACTATAAAAAAAAATCAACTTTTAGAGAAGTGAAAAGTGCTTGAAATTGGTTATCCATCACAGTGAACATGATGTCTAATGCATTTTTTATTATTTATTTATTTATTTATTTTTTGTTGAAGATACTTAATGCTAAGCGATCTAATACAGAGCTACATGGAATCATCTCAACAGACACCACCAGGCTGGGACATCATCAGAGTATGCTTCAGCTTCAGGACCAACACTCACACACGAGTGTGAGGAGTGTCTGCCGCATCCAAGAAAGAGAGAATGGTGAATTAGCAGGATACATGTCTTGCCATCCGTGTCCAGTGCATATAAAATGGCGCATTCGTTCTCGTAAAGGCACACTCAGTCAAATCCCAGTGTAGGTGTGACTGTTGTATGATTGGACAAGACTGATTTTGCATCAGTGTTGTAACCCAGTGGTGATGGGAGAAGGTTAAATGTCATTTTGGTTTCAAAAATATCTTAGCAAACTGTTAATTTGAAATTACTGTCCACAGATGTCCAGTAGTGGTCATGGCTGACAAAACCTGACAGACGATTAAAACTTAATTCAGTCCAGGCTACAAACCAAACATAGACCAAATAAACCAAAAATAGAGTTCTTTAAAAATGGTCATTATACTAACCATAATTTAATTAAAATACCCAAATCAAATAGTATTTTCAATGGTAAAATCATTAAGGTACCATTTATACAGTGATATACAAACAACTTACTTGACA
>VXCM01004957.1:0-15861 GCA_014773175.1 Lucifuga dentata
GGGGTTAAACTGTTTATGACATTCCTCCTTCTTGCTTTGTGAAACATCCTCAGCCATTTATAAAGTAAAGTTATAAAGTAAGTTTGTTTGTTTTTTTCTTCTTCTTGCATAGGCTGCTACTGACTGTGTTCCAGGTGCAGGTACCTATTTACAGTATGTTGCAACTCTCATTCAAAATAAATTTATGAATGGGAGTGAACAGAGCTGGAAAGGATGCAATGGTTCCAAATTGTGGGCAGATTTTTATCTCATGAATGTTTCCCTGTTTCATGCATTATATTTACACCTGGCTCATCCACATCCATCTAGCAGCGTTCGGTTCATGATGTATTTGCCAATCATTTGCACCAAGCATTAACATGGGTTTTTCCATGTTCCAGATATCATGTCCAGACAGAGAGTCATTCAGTCATTCCAGTTAACCTGTATGTCTTTACTCATCTTGACTGTGGGACAAATCCAGAGAAAGAACAGGGAGAAAATGCAGACGCCAAAAGGAACGAATGCAAAAGCAGACTCAGCTGGATTTGAACCAGGGTCAGAGTGGACATCGGGAGAGGTGGGACTTTTCCCGGTGGGCTGCAGCCATTAGTGGGCAGGCCGGTGGTCTTTGCACTGCACAATATATGCATATAGCATAGCCAACTAATGCTAATGCTAATGACAAGCCAAATGCTAATCAAAACCAAAACACTGCAGAAATCGTTATTGGAGACGCAATAACTCATAACTTTCAAAATGCCAGCAGGATGAGGTTCGTGCTGCAGGTTCTGACATCTGAAACAAGGAGAAAATAAACACAAATGTGCATAAGAAGTGAAAATTCAAACATTTCTTTCGGTTCTTTGTGCACACAGTTTTACATACTTTTTCCCCCCTCAAACCAAAGCACACTTTCAAAACAGTCCCCCCGCCCCTGCCCAACAATAACCTCAACTTAAACAGTTGGTACACATTTTACAGCTGAGCACGATTTCCCCAATCGGTGTCATCTTCCATATTTGCATGTGCTCAGATGCTGAGAGTGGCAAATTGACTGAGAAAATAGCCATATTACCACACAGTGGGAGAGGGACTGTGTCATGTGCAGCAAACAAAGGAATACGGCGGCGATGGCCCTCACACCGAGCAAATGTCTGCTCNGTCATGTGCAGCAAACAAAGGAATACGGCGGCGATGGCCCTCACACCGAGCAAATGTCTGCTCTCAACTCAGCCGAAACACACAGACGGAGGCATGCTCGAAGAAAGAAAATAGCAGAGACGATATCAAAAAGGCTTGTGATGATTTGTGGACATGAGCTAAGGGGGAATGGGCTTTTTAATGGCTGATACCTGATGATAATGTAGGCAGTGAGTTTTTTAGTTTGGCTGGGGTATTCATCTAGTTTTGCGTTACCTTTGCTGGTACTGCTGTGTTAAATATATAACAATATATATAAAAGTCACAATTAAATGAAAAGAGCAAGCATTATGTGTGCACCCATAAAGTTACACAAAACTAACTTGCTTATTCAGGAGTCTAAGCAAAACACAACAAAGCACGATAATCCCACACATCAACCAGTCTCCATGTTGATGTCAACTCAAACCGTGCACACACCCACTCAGATCGAGACCCTCATGAATATAGGTGCACACAATGGTGATCCAAGATCAAAACAAAAAGTTACAATTGCATACGGTTGTCTTTACAAATAGAAACATAAAACATTTATGCCCATGCTTTTTCCCCTTCTTCCCTCTTCTTTCCCTTCCTCTTCTTCCTTTTTTTGTCAAAAATAAACTACAAAAAAAAAAAAAAAAAAAACTGGATGCAGAACCTGTGTGTGCCTTTAATATAAATACATGATGTTTATCCTATGAAGAATGGGCTAAAGGTTAGAGAAGCAAGCTTGTGACTGAAGGGTTGCAGGTTCAGTGCTTGGATTTTAAGGAGAAATCTGGATTGGGGAGGTGAATGAGCAGCACCTGCATTATCACCATGGAGGTGCCCTTGAGCAAGGCACCTAATCCCCAAATGCTCCAGTAGAGCTGCTCAGCGGCCAGCAGAGAAGTCTGTGGTTGTACTGGGAAACTTCCAGGTGTGAATGTGTGTGTGTGTGTGGGGGGGGGNCCCCGATAAAAAAAAAACACTTAAAATAAAAAAAAAACAACCTCAAACAAATAATCATATCAACTGTGCAAGGATAGCCTTGTGTAGAGGACAATCTAATGAGTACAATGTGTGTGTGTGTGTGTGCGCGTGTGTGTGCATGTGTGCGTGCACGTATCTCAGTGCTTATCTGCTTCTAATACAGCTTAGCAAAGACATTTTCACACACAAACCACGCACATGCATGCACACCAGAGACACAGATGTGCATGCACACACGCAGATGTGTTCATCCAAAATGTTTCCCAGGAACCCCCCATCATGCCTGCACCCATCAGACAGGAGGGAGCTGATTCTCTGGGTGGGTGGTGTGGGCGGTGATGTGTTTCAGGACATTCCCACATTGAACGCTCCACAGCTCCGTCTGTCAGACTGCTTACTGATTTACCTAAATGCTTCCTCTCTCTCACACTCTCACCCCGACCTTTCCTCTTCTCCCACCTTCCAATTNCCTCCACCCGGCAGTCGGATCAGCTCGCACACAGAGAACATTTCATGAACTCTTCTTCATGTGCAGTTATAAAGTCCTAGTAGTAGAAAGTAACTAATTACATTTACCTAAAGGATCATACTGGCGATTGTGCACGTTTGAGACCAATATATAGATTCGTACACACGTTATCTTACGATATACTGACAACCATTTCCTACAATATACTACGTTAGTGATAAATTTTAGAATATTATAAAAATCTACTTGTACAGAACTTGTACAAGTAGAAGTTGTCACATGTTGTTCACTGTGAGATAATCACAGTGAACAACATGTGTGTTAGGTATTTTTGTCAAAGTAACTTTATTTAACTGATCCAACATGGAACTGCATGGAAGATGATGTAAGTCTCCGCCAGGAAATAAGTCCCAGGAGAAGATGGTGCATGCACGATCACCGGTATGGTCCTTTAAGTACTGCAGAAGAACTGCAAGGTAGGCAAGGCAGGTTTTTTTTTTCTTTATATATACAGTATATATAGCACATTTCATGCACAAGGATATTCAAAGTGCTTTATATATAAATAACACAAAACAGGACTAAGAACAATAAAAACAAAGACTGAAAGAGGCAGCTGAAATTAATAGAACAATACATCAAATTAGATAAAAATAAAAGTACTGATAGTTTGAGTTTTCCCATTTTAGGAGACTTTCTACTTTTCTTCCACTATATTTCAGAGCGCAATACAATACTTTATTGGCTGTGCAGGTTCATATTGTATGTCAGATAATATGACTGTTGTCAAGTAAAAATCTTGTATCTCCAAAATGCATCTTAGACATCATCTAAAAAGTCTTTACTCGACATGGACAGAACACAGGTCAGGAATATATTTGACATTAATTACACAATATGCATAGTCATGATGTCTGCTAGATATGTCCTCCAGGGTTAATGGTCTGTGGTCGAAATATATGATATGCCAACAAAAACCGTGGGGGAAGTAATGTCAGCTTTTGTGACATTAGTACTGCAACAGCCAGCAAAATGGCTGAAAGTTTAAAGCAAAAGTGGGATTTCTTCACCAGCTTCATGCATTTCTGCAGCTGTTATTTTCACCTTCGTATGAAACGCTGATCTCCTCAATTGCCTCCGTTCTTGCCTACAGTTTAATAAACTCAGATGCAGGTTTTAAGGTGTTCCTGTGCCGACCAGGCATGATTTATGTTTCAGCCATCATGCTGCCACCTTAAACTTCAGATTAACAAGTGCAAGCAACTCTATGGGAAAGTCGTTCACGCAGCAAATGTGCAGTCCTTCCTTCTTTCATTTATTCCTCCCACCTTCCCTCCCTTCCTTCTTTCCATCCTTCCTTCCTTCCTTCTCTTTCTTTGCTTATTTTTTCCTTCTTACTTTCACAGCTTTCCTTCTTCAACTGATTTGACAGTATAGGAATCCCCAGAATTGCAGATACTTAGAATACATAGGTACATTAGTGCCACTAGATGTTAAATTTTAGTCTTCCTCTTCTTTTGGCTGCTCCTGTTAGGGGTCGCCACAGTGGATCATCTGTTTCTATCTCTCCTTGTCCTCTGCCCCCCCCTTCGCTGTGCCAACCAGAGGTTACAGAAGCTGTTGGTACTGTTGGTCAGCAGGGTGCTGACCAACAGTACCAGTGGTGGTCGTTGGTGTCAGTCGAGGTATAGAACCATACCTCATTGGTCGAGGTATGGTTCCATACCTTGATTTGACCCCTGTATGGAAAAGATATGTGATCCACATATTTGCTTTGGCATATATTTTATGCCGGATACCCTCCATTTATCCAGGCTTGGTACCGTTGCTAGGGATGCACTGACTTGTGCATCCTCAGTGGCTAGTTTACCAGATGTTAAATCTTCACTAAGTAAAAATGAATGGAGGATTTCCACCTGAAATGTGGTATTTTACCAATATGATATTGCTGCTTTTAACCCTCTGCAGTCAAACATCACATTTACATATGGTTTCTGATTTTTGAGACTTCCTTCCATCCTTCATTTTCCAGAAGCATAATCTCCACCGGCACCCTGCTGACCAACAGTAGCGGTGGCAGTCGTCGGTACTGGTTGAGGTATGGAACCATACCTTGTCCAGCCTGGTCGAGGTATGGATTCTCCATTCAAGTAGAAAACTGACAACTTTTTATAATTCATTTTCTACATTTTTTGCTCAATTCTTATTGGGGTTTTTTTGTTTTGTTTTGTTTTTCAAGCACGAAGAATTTTCTAAAAAATATATTTGAGGCTCCAGAGGGTTAATGAGGTAAAGGATCAGAATGGTCCATCGGTAGATAAACTTGGTGTCAAATAAAAAACAGAAACCTCCTCAGCGAATGGCGTTTTATGGAGAACTGGGCCGTCCACGTTCGCCTTTGGCCACCATGAGCGAACGGACAGAGAAAAGAGAAGCAACTTCAGCCCTCAAGCTACATTAAATGGAACTGAAGCTAAAGCAGGAAAAGAGGAAACGGAGTTGGACGACAGACTGAAGTTCCTCCCGTCACTCCATTAACCAGGGGCATCTAACATCCTCCCTCCTCCCCCTATTCCTTCCATACACCCCCCCTCCGCCACAACACACACACACTCCTCCACAAATCCCTTCATGCCAAACTCACTCGAGACTAAGCGTGTGTGAAATTGAGGACTTTCTAATACACATGCCCCCTCCGCCCTCCCAAAAACACACACTCCAGCACTCCCCAAGAAAAAAAAAGACAAGTAGTAAATGAGTAAGCAGCAAACAGGAAGTGTGGAAGTCTATAAAAAAGTTAATGTCTCAAAGGCTCAGCCCAAAAGGATTTGATCTTTAAAAAGAAAAACAAAAAAGTTTCTTTGAACATCAAGCATGGGATTATTTGTGTTTCTATCAATCCAAAAACAGGTTTTCTATGTTTCATTTGATATTAATTACATAACAATCAGATAAGCAGGAGTACAGCAGTAACTTACTGTGGTCTTTGTCCCCCAAATCAGACATTAAATGTTTTGATTTTGAAAAATGGTCCAACGTATTTTTATCGTAGGTTTTCTGGATTTTTTTTTTTTTTTATNTTTTTTTTTTTTTTTAATCTTTTTATATTTGCAGGTAGCCAATTGAACATCCTGGCATGGGACTACAGATTTAAATTAGTCAATCTTGGCTAAATCTGCCATATTTATGTTTTGATTATTAATTAATATATACTGTCCCAACTGAAATAAATAAAAAATAATAATTTATTAAATATGTGCTGAAAGTCACCAGCTCAACAAAGATGCTGATCTGTAAGAAAATGTACCTTAATCTGTTCAAAAAAACATAATGACCTTTTATTTACTCATCAGCTGAGTTTCACTAAAACACTTTTAAAAATGAAACCTTCTCTCTGGTAGTTTGGAAGATTTAACTCCATGATTAAAACTTTTAAAGAATTTGAACAAGTTACGCTGCCTTTCTCTTGTCATGTTTTGATCATTTCCCATTAATTGTAATTCTGATATTTATATTAATCCAGATCAAACTCTTTGAAACTTAATACTTTTCTGTATTCACTGTATATATTTCAACATCAAAAGTAATTTGCTCAGAATTTGATCCATAGAATAAAACCTACATGTTAAAAGCACTTCCAGAATAACATCTTAGTCATATGCCATCACTTGTTTTCTTGAAAATATAACCATGACTATGATCTTTCTCTAATTTAGCTTTTTTTTTTGTTTTTGGCTTAAACTTAACCATTAGTTGCCATGGAGATGGACATGTAGGAATAATTAACTGGAAAATGTTGGCATTAAATATAATCAGTGTTTTTGGTAAATCATCCAGTGTTGACATTATATTTAGTGAGGGGCTTGTTCAGGTGAGTCAAGCTAAACAGGCAAAAGTCAGGCAAAGAAACTCTTTCAATCTCAAATCAAAAGAAGTTTTCAGGTAGACAAGTGTACCGCCCTTACTGCACAATACAGCAGTGGTTTGCATGTAGAAGATTGACAAAGCCAGTATCAGGAATGGGCAAAAGGTGGGCACTTGGTGATTAGGTTAAAAACTCTCTGTAATTGTAAAAATAGATTAAAACATGAATGTCCAAAGTTCCAGGAAAATAGTCCAATGAGATATATGAGACAAGAAAGTTTCACAGAGGGATCGGGGCTCACTGTGGCTCCAAAGGTTTTAGACCACAGATCTGCTGTGCTGCGAGTTGCTGGCTTCCATTTCAGTCCATCCTTTCCTGTCACCAACTGGCAGTCCTCTACGAGTCAATGGACTAGCTGACTGGCTGCTCCTCAGCCTTCAGGAAGCCCAACTCTGCCTTCAGACTGCAGCACCTTAAGTGGACTCTGACCTGCACACAGAGAAAAAGGTCTGTAGAGTAACACACTAACAAGTGTGCTTGAAGTGGACAAAAAAAGGTGCCAGTACTGCCCTTATCAGTGTGCCGGTCATTGGTCAAGGGTGGGGAGGGGTGGAGGTGGGGTTGATGAGATCAGGTGGTTCGCCAGGGTGGGGAGCGACACCAGTATATACGTGTATATAATACGCGGTCCCCCGATTTAATTCATCCAGCTGAAAACATGTGCTATTGTTTCTATATCTAAGATTGTTTTCGTCTGAGTTGTTCTGCAGTAGAGTATGGAAGATTTATAAGAGGTTCTGGTACTCCTGAAAATGTGCCGGTATTCTGAATATGAAAATACAGAGGTCCCAGTACTGCGTTCCAGTGCATACAGGCCCACTTCAAGCGCTGCTGCTATATAGACCAGAGGGCAATAGACACACCTGTCCTCTATCAGCCCACTAGAGTAACTGGTTCCCAGCAAACATGCAGCTCATCCACAATCACAGCAATTGGTTATCAAACAGCATGCAGCCCCTCTACCACACACACAAAAATCCAGTGTTAATTATTAAGGCCCTGTCCACATTAATATGGATATTTTACAAAATGCATATATTCCTCTGTGTTTTGGTGTCTCATCCACAGCAAACAGCATTTTAGGCCACTAAAATGGAGATTTTTTAAAATGGCTTCTAAAGTGCAGATTTCTAAAAACTCAGCTTTCTGTGTATCTGTGTGGACACATAAAACTGACGGCCTAGACCAGAAAAAGACTCAAATGCAGGATATGAAAAACAGTCAGAGTAAAGTTCCACAATCCACAGTTTAATGACAGCTTCACTGGTCGTACACAGGCAGGCAGTCAGTAAGGCAGACAGAGCAGATAAGGGGCAGACAAAAGGCAAAATCCAAAAACAGTCCAAACAGTCCAGGTAAACCAAAAGCAGATAAATCCAACAGAGAAACAGGCTTAAATCCAAGTCAAAACAGGCAAAGGTCATACACAAGAAATCTCAAGAGAAAACGCTGAAACAAAACGCTGGAAAGCTTGACTACACGGAGAACAAGACAATCTGGCAGAGAACAAAGGAACTGTAGGTAGTATAAGTAGAGAGGTGAGTGATTAGCAGATTGGACTCAGGTGATGCTGAAAACTGGCGGGAAACTAGAACAAGGACAGGAAGTAAAACTAACGGAACAACAAGGAGAACCAGTTAACAAAATAAAACAGGAAATGATTAGACAGAGTCCAATGAGTCATCACAAAAACAGAGTGTTTGGAAAACGATGACGTCGGAACTAAACTTGCGCATGCAAACTGTTGCTTTGTGCAATGAGCATGCGCCAGAAACAATAACAACAACGATGGCGGTGACTGTGTACCGGTTTCTTTATGTTTGGTTAGCAATAGCAGTCACAAGTTTACAAATTAACTTGGTGTTGCTGCAGCTCTTTACCAGCAGACAACGGCATCTGCAACTGCTGCACCCAATATTACTGGGTCCACAGCGTCTGCTGGTGAAAGTTCACCAGAAACGATGGACAGACTTTATCGCCACCGGCTGGCCCAGCATGTGTTTGTAGCCGTTTGAGCATTCTCATGTGGACAGAGATATTTTGTAAAACGATGCTTGTGTGGACATAATTTTTTTNTTGAGCATTCTCATGTGGACAGAGATATTTTGTAAAACGATGCTTGTGTGGACATAATTTTTTTTTTAAATGGTGGGGGCAAATATCTGTTTAAAAAAATATCCATAAGTGTGGACTAGGCCTAAATGTTTATATAGGTCTGCTCTGTTAGACAAGTCTCAAGTAAGTCAAGTCTCACATCAGGACTCTGATTCAAGTGTCAAGTCTGTAGCTTTATTTTTTTAAACAAGGCCTTCAGTAATGTCAACCTCTGTCAAGGAAGTTATGCTTTCGTTGGCTTTTTTGTCTGTTTGAATCAAAAAAGAGTTGATTTGATTTTGAGGCAGATTCTAAGCAGGATCCAGATACAGGATTGGCTGATATTTAGCTCAGATCCTGATATTGATCCTGCAGAGCCCGGGAGGTGTCAGGGAGAAAAAAAATAAATAAAAAAATAAGTCGTGCCCACGACTTACTTTCAGGGAACTGGAAAAAGTAGTATCATTTAAAATATGTTCCAGAGATACCAAAGATATAAGAACGCGGTGTTTGACAGCCAAAAACCAAACTATATCTGCATATTTGAGGCCAAGATGAAAATAAAACTGTTGAATCCAAATGATCCACAGTGTGTGTGTGTGTGTGTGTGTGTGTGTGTGTCAACTTGCACTACTGTCAATATTGAAATACAGGAAATTTTCTGGGACATGTCACCCCACCCCANAACTTGCACTACTGTCAATATTGAAATACAGGAAATTTTCTGGGACATGTCACCCCACCCCAGCCCGGCCCGATCTTATTCTCTCATGGAAAGCTTTGCTAGCATGACTATGTTATTGTTTCCTCCTAAGAGAAACTGTTTCAATCAACTTTGGTTCCGCTTGGCTTCAGGTGTTTCCTGACAAGCGCGCCTCACCTGTGTGCCACAGAATGACCGAAACAAGTTGATTGAGCCAATTACGATTCTGTATAACTGTCAAAACACAGGGGATTTACGGGAGACGGCGGGAGAGGGGAAAATACGGGAGAAACCCGGGGCAAACGGGAGTGTTGACAGGTATGTCACCGTTAGCTTGTTCCGTTCTGAGCAGTGCAAGAAGCAACTCAGGTTCACTGAACTGTTGGTCAAGTAACTTGTGCGAACGAGTTAGTAAGTCTTGCAAACGACTTAGTTAACTTGTGCGAACGACTTTTTTTTTTTCCTCTCTGAAACCTCCCGGGCTCCGTATGATCCTGATCTGGTGGATTAAAACATAAGCTCAGACAGGCATTATACTTACATGAACAAGTAAAGCTGCTAATGTAAAACTAAGATAATGCCAATTCAGCAGAATAAAATGCCTTTGAAATGTTTTCAACAGATCCAGAAGAAGATGATGTCTGCTTCCTGATGAAGATGACTATTAAACAGGATTTCATCCACTGAGTCAGTGGTTGGCTGGAAGTGAAACCCCTGATATAGATTGGATCGTGTCGTTCATTAATTAAATAGTGCATTATTACATTATTAAAAGCAGAAATAAAACCAGCACAGATGGTAATCAGTCAATTAATAAGGCTGAAAATAGAAACAGCAGAATTACCACAGCAGATGATGAATGCCGTGTTCACCCACATGAATAACGTTTAAGGAGACTTGGCCTTCGTTTCATTTCTTAACTTCCAGTCCGCACTAGAGCTGATCCACTTCCCCCGCGGTGCTGTGAAAATAACTTGTAATGAGTTATTTCATCTTAGAGAACGGCTTGGGTGAGAAATTTACTGCAGGTGTTTGCATCTGATGCTTATTTATTGAAGTGGGTCCCAAAATGATGGAACCCACTTCAGCGGTCCTGAAACTGTGCCATTATTTCCCCTCTTGTAAGCCTGAGGCCTGCAGTCGAATGGATGAGGCAATACCCTGTGCCGTTTTACATCGAGTTCAGTCTAAGTCCAAGTACTCAACCACGGCAGTGTTACCACCAGGCCCAGGTGGAGTGTGGGTAGTGGTGGTTGGGGGACCATCAGCAGACTAACATCAAAACAGCATTTCTCAACACTCCTCCAATGTCTAAGAATGGTTCATCCTTGACATAAATTGTCTTTTTTTTTGTATATATATCTCAAACCCTCTGTCCTCTCTGTTTAAAGGACCATAATCCATTTTGTATGTTTGAGCCTAATATATTCAGTTTTCATACATGTTACATTACTGACAATCATTTCCCAAAGGATAAAACTGTATTTCAGTTTTCCTGATATTTTTCAAAATCTCTTAATCTTTCAACATCAAATATTAAAGCGATACACCCACCTTAAAAATCCACGTTTCTCCTGCTAATAGTTACACAGCCTTATGAAGTCACGGTCATTTAAATTTTTCCATAAACACAGGTCTTCTTTTGGGACTATATTCCCCGGTGGAGGCATACATTCATTCCACGTTTTATTGAGTTTAAACGCTAAAATTACATAACTTCTAAAAAAACCTGAATACACGTCTTGTTGGTGATGATGGATTACCTATCCCAAGAACGTTTCAAGTATCAACAAGTTGATTTTAACAGCAGAATGAATTGAAACTAATGGTGATCTGGAAGGTAGGAAAAACATTTTTAATTCACTGTGCCAGTAGTATGCTTTGGGAAATGATTTAAAGTAAAGTTACGTGTATGAAAATTGAATATATATATTTTCTTCCCCTGGGGAAAAAAAAGGGAAAAGAAAAAAAGAAAAAAAAAAAAGNGGGGGGGGGGGGAGAAATTGAATATATTAGGCTAAAACATGCAAAATGGCTAGTATGGTCCTTTAAGACATGGACATTCTGATTCTCAAAGATGTGTTTCTTGGCCTGTAGGTATAAGTGTGCACTGCTTATTCTGTACTATGCATTTATAAAGCTGTTTATGCTCGTTGATATACAGATCTGTACAATATTCTGCTGGTGAGGCAGACGTGGTTGTGAGTACCTGGACTCAACTGTGTCCACATCCCACAGTGGGTGCAACTGTCTCAGTCATGGGTGTATCTGCCACACGGGAATAAATGCCGCTATCGTTTTCCCACACCGTTTAAAACTGAAGGATCCTTTCAGATGAACGGCAAAACATCTCCGAGCAAAAATAAACTTCCTAGACATGTTACCGTCCAGATGACTGACATGAACCAAAGTAATTTAACTTTCATGTAAAAATCTAAGAAAATTGCATATTTTCCTTGTTTTGATTGTTAGCATCTTCAACCCATCTTCATTCTGTAAGAGTCTAAGAACAAGATCAGTTTGAGACTGCAGATCTAAATCCACCGGAAGACCAACAGAACTTTTCAGATTGTGAACTAAGAGTAGCAATGAATTCTATTCAATTAACAAACAATCATCCATATTTAATTAAAGCTTTTCATTCTGTCAGTGAACACTTGTTAACTTTGAATACATGCGGCCTGCAATGAGATAATTCACTCTTTAAATAATTATCTTTTTTTACTTCGAGATCCTATATGATGGTTTACAGTCACTTTCTGGCATTCGTTTAATATTTTACACATCCAGCCATGTGATAATTAAAAGCCTCCAATAATCTGATAATTGCCCTTAATTAAAAAATGAGTTAACTTCATAAATGTCAATTAACGCTGAGGGGAGGCTCCCTGAAAAGTTTACAGCGGTCTGGATGGATCTAGCGAAACATCTTCCATGAGACGACCAATGAAAACACGGCGAGACGAGACAGAGCCCTGCACGCTCTGACACTTCTGCCTGGTTAGAAAGTGAGATGCCTGGGATAAGATAGGGCCCAGCGATAAGATAAGGCAAATCTTTTCAAAGTGATTTCCCCGCACAAGCTACGCGCTGTATTCAATTTAGATGGTAAGATATGCATGAAATAAATTGGATTTGGAGGGTGAAGATAATATGTTCCTACGTTCGCAGTTGTTATTTTGAGAGCAATTTCCACGCTTGAGATTGGTTGGATTTGTTTATCCTGACTGTGTGGCTTGTAAAACGAGGAGGGTGAGAATTTGGATGTCTGAGGTTTGAGTCTGGACTGACTGATGGTGAATGATGTTGATTGCTGGAACAGGAAGGTTTCATGTTTATTTTGGTTTGGTATATTGGACTTAAGCAAGGACTTGCAGCAGGCCAGGCCCAGACCAAGCCTTTTTGGGGGCCTAAGGACAATCNATTTTTCAATAACAGCTGATTCTCATGACTTTCAGAAATGACACAATGCCAATAAAATCCAGAAAAACTCCTTAACTTACTGCAAACTTTGCAATGAGCAAATCTGGAAACCAACTATCATCTGCAATTTACAGATATTGGCATTCTTGGTGTAAAAAAAAAAAATTGTGATAAAAATGTATTTATTCTTTCAATTATTTAACTTTAATTAAAGGTNGTAAAAAAAAAAAATTGTGATAAAAATGTATTTATTCTTTCAATTATTTAACTTTAATTAAAGGTTATATTTTTGTTCATATTTTGAATGACAGCTCAAGAGGATGAACAGTAAGGACAATTTTTTTTCACAGCCCATTGCTTTTATTTAATAAAGCTGCCAATATTTGTGCAGGGCAATGATAAATCCCTGTTTTCAGTACAGATGTGTTTACAAAAAGATAAATTCCTAAATTTATGAAGTACTTTGCTCATTTCTAAACGTGTTAGTGTAGCACTAGCTTGCCTGAAGACCTCCATTTCATGTATTATTTTTGACCTCTATATGTGATTTTCTTTTTAATATGACCAAAAAAAGGGTCAAAAAGTATTTTCAGCAACACAATATACGGCATATTGTCAAATATTTGCCTCATATATTGGGTCCAAATATGATACCTACACTTTTTCTCCGCGTCTTTCTCACTGGCAGACCTAATGAAGAATTCCAGTTGCCAGGCTGGGCGGGTGTCCCTTGGACAGTGGGGATTTTTCATCCTGTAATGTTGGCACGGGTCATTAATTGTGTCTTGCCATGAGACCAGTGGGCTTGTCATTTGGGTATAGCACCTCTATACATCTCCTAAACCCAGCCTACACACACACACACATAAAAATGAGCACTTCCCCTGCTCGTCCTCCGGGTGCGTCACAGCCTGGGTGGTCTGGACACCACACCCCCACCCCTCCACCCTGCAGAATGGACTGACCCACTTACTGTCACTAACTGATGACCCCTCCTCCAGGGTTCACACATTCATGCTAGCACGCTGACGTGGCCACGAGAATGAATTGTCGTCTTTATCAAACTCGGTGACTGTGCGGACTGACTCTGGTTCCATGACATCAGGCGATGGGTTTTAAATCTACGTGTGTTTGAATTCACGTTAAAAAAATAATCCCTGTTCATATGTTTATTTGCAAATGTCCATCGGTTCCCTTTACTCTTTGATTTGACCANAAATAATCCCTGTTCATATGTTTATTTGCAAATGTCCATCGGTTCCCTTTACTCTTTGATTTGACCAAACAGCGACTGGATTTTTGAGTTGCTCTGCAGCCGACAGCCCATTTCCTGATCATGTTGTTTTAGAGGTTAAGATCTTCTGGTCGACGTCTGGATAAACAGCAGCAGAAACCAGAGCATCATCAGATACACGACTGATTTTTTTTTGTTTTTTTCAAGAAATAGGTAACAAGTTTTTACAAAATGCCCTTTGCAATGTTAAAAAAAAAAGGTGTTTGTGTGTGTGTGTGTGTGTGTGTGTNNNNGGGTGAGGAGATGTGCTGTCTGCTGATTCAGATCTGCCTTAAAATCCAATCAATTTTTAAATTCTGTTTTTTTTTAATAATTTAATTGTTCATAGGTATAATAATTTAAATAAATAAACTATTTAATTTAAAATAAATTCTTAAATATTTTCAAAGGATATATAAAAATAAATTTAAAAAAATTAAAACTTGAATAAAATAATTCAATAATGTTATGAAGATAAAATTATTTAATTAATAAAAAAATCACAATAGAAAATAAAATTTTATTTTATTTTTAATGAATCAACTTCAAAATATACTTAATTTATTTTATCACACTTTCATTGACAAATCAACAAAATTTCATCAAAATTCATCTGTTGCTTTTTGAGATATTCTGATGACAACAGACAAATTCAAAAAAAAAAAAAAAAAANAAAAAAAAAAAAAAAACTTCTTGGCGGAGGTATAAAGAAAGGACAGTATTGAAGAAATAAACTGGTTTTTATTTTTATTTTTACATTACCTTCACAGGTGAGCTGAAACACTTTCATATTCCCATGACGTAAATCTTTAGTCATCGTTTCATGAATGTGCTCAGTAGATTTCAAAATGTAATTAAGTTTAAAAGAACAGAAGTAATTGTCATCAAAAATACTGCCTCCGCCTTTCAGGCTGACACTTATTTTTCATCCATGCATGATTTCACAGATTTTGCAACTACTTTTCATGACATTTCTTACTCTTTCCTCTTCCACTGTCTTTTTCTGTCTTTTTGTTTTGTTTTGTTTTTTTTACATCTTCTTGCTTTTCTGACATTTGAATATAGCCAACATAAAAATAAAAAAAATACACTAAAGTCCTCTTCAACAACCTAAATCCAACTGCTCATACATGGCAAGAATGGCCAAGTAGATATGAGTGTATGACAGCTCTCAGAAAGCTTTTTACAGACTCTGGCATCAATACTGACAGCTTATCGCTGCCTCACAGCACGACCCGAACAAAGCTTTTATTTGTCTCTTTTTGGAGGGCAGAAAGAATTCCCAAATAAAGGAAATGGGCTCTTAGTTTCTTCAGCATTACGGGGGAGGACAAAGAAAGTGAGCAAGACAATCAGTGGAGACCCCGATGAACAATTACGGCCTTATTTACTGTTTTTTGGGGGGATTTACACAGCTAATTTACTGTGAAATGCTGCAATGGACATGGAGATAATTTCCCGAGCAAAACCTTCAGTAATTAGTATGTGGCCAGATTTCGGAGAGCATCCCCTGGTAGAAGTCTACTGGCATGAACAGGAGCAGGAACCAAAGCTGAATGTACTTTTATCCCGTTCCTTTTTTTCCTTAAGATCCTGCTTTCCCTCTACATCATCTTTACAATCCTTTCTCCTTTTTTTTTTTTTTTTTTTTTTNTTTTTTTTTTTTTTTTTTTGGCTTTTCCTTTTGTGTTTGGTGAAGAATCTCTGCCAGCCTGCTGCTAAAAAACTTTATAAAATTGAAGCTGGATCTTATGTACAAACTATATAGAAAGTCCACAGATTTTTTTTTTTTTTTTTTTTTTTTTTTTTTTTTTTTTTTTTTTTTTTTTTTTTTTTTT
>VXCM01004957.1:15875-38213 GCA_014773175.1 Lucifuga dentata
GTGTTTTGGAGAAGTAAGTCTTGTCTGTGAATATTACAGTTTTCTACATGGATGAACTGTGCAAAATTTACAATGAGTCAGACTCATAACCACTGAGTTATGGATACTTAAAGGTCAAATCCCATCAAACCTTGCAGGGTTTCTTAGGTCAAGATTATACTTAATTTTTACTACGTTTACGTGTGTGTACATAGATGCTACATAAGCAGCGTTGCTCCATAATTTACATCAATCTGGATTAAAGGACCATACCAGCCATTTTGCATGTTTGAGCCTAATATATTCAGTTTTCATACATGTTACATTACTGACAATCATTTCCCAAAGGATAAAACCGTATTTCAGTTTTCCTGATATTATATTTGGTGCTCTATCTGCACCAAAAACTTTTTTTTTTTTTGATTTTTTTTGATTTGCTAATTTCACTCAAATCTGTAAAAGTTTTTAAGATATCAGTCTAACAAAGAGACAAACAAGACCAAAAACACATGACCTCTTTAGCGGCAGTAACAAGCTGGAGAGCTCAAAGTGTGTCATTGTTTTGGTGGATCAGAGGGTACGAGAGTCTGTGTGAGGGTTTTGGTGTGTGGATATGAGTGTGTAACAGTGCAGGGCGGGGGTCCTTGGTGAACATCTGCAAACTGCCTTAGCTGAAGCCAACTTTTTTTTTTTTTTTTNTTTTTTTTTTTTTTTTTTTTTTTTTTTAAACTCCACGAGCTGTCCATCTCTACTGTGGCCAATTAAGCAAATTTCAGCAAAAGAGCATTTTATTAGTATTTGCCCACAGCCGCGCAACATAGCCATAAATTCTTCCTTGGAGCATTCCGGGAAACAAATTGGCACATTAAGTGGTGAATGGCTGGAAGAGGCTCTTGTGCTCGTGCCTCGGGGCTGGCCGGGGGGATTTGCAAGTGTGCCGATTCAGACACGATCTTTCTGCTTTATCATTCGGCATGACAGTATGGAGCTGGAGAGCGGGCGACCAATGCCAGATGTCAGCCATTAGCTCTCTCTCTCTCCCCTCTCTACATGCACAAATACATACGCACACCCTCCAACATTTACTCCCTCTGTTCCCTTTGGCAAGCCCAAGCTGTTTGCTTTTGTGGCCTGACGAGCCCTCTCTATTTATCCGTTATTACTTTGGAATTGTCAGATCCAAAAAACCAAGAGGGAACATGTTAGCCTATGCCAGTGGCATTGGCTGAATGCTGGTGTCTATTGCTGCCCCCCCCCCCCCNACCACACACAGACACACACATACACAAACACACTTCTACTTTCACTCACTCCCCCTATGGATCACCATCAATCTGATGACAGGAAACTGCACAAGCTGTCTGTGTGTACACTGTGTGTATGTGTGTATATGCATTCAAGATTCCAGCTCCCATTTGCATTTGCTCCTGACTGACTTTTTTGCCTCCCACCATACCGTCTGGCTATATGCCCCCCCCCCGNTATATGCCCCCCCCCGGTGCATCAGAGGGGCTTTCAGCAGTGCTAATGAGGATTAGCATGTTTGTGTTGTTTATATGTGTGTCACCCTAATCCTTTTAAGAATAAGCTGTTTTGCAGGAAGTAGGAGTAATTTATGCGTGGCACACGTTTGATTGGGTTGTGCATCGGCAGGATGGACATTCTAGACTTGGAAGAGTAAATATGTTGTTTAGCAATTAAAGATCCTGTGATGTAATAAATGCAAGGTAGCATCAGTAGTAGCATCACCGCAGCAAGGTGCTTTGCGACAAAAGTCCGGGGCAAAATTTTGGTTTGTTGACACCCAAAATGTCCAAACATACAGTAAATGTTGAGCAAGACTGTTTAAATTGCTTTAGAGAGAATGTCTGGGTTTAGCACTTTGTAGGTGCTACAAAGTGCGGAAATTAAGATTGTCTGTACACCTTGAGTACCTGGACTAGTAACACGTAACATCATCAAAAACCAGGGGTGGAAAGTAATCAATTACATTTACTTTCATTACTGTAAAAAAAAAAGTCGTTTTTATAGTACTTGTACATTTTTGAGTAACTTTCAAAAAAAGTAGTTTTACTTTTGCTTAAGTAATTTTAATTACTAGTGCAGTGCCTGTTGAAAACATGCCTGTTAGCAATGGGCCGGACTTTATGTTGTGCGCTGCAGTCTGCCATAATTTAGTTTTGCACGTCCTTGTAAGCTAGCTATGTTTGCTGTATGGGGTCGGGTTGAGACCATGCCCTGGACCGGAGCATATGCTGCCGTGCCTGGAGCATATCCTGCCACCATGCTTGGAGCATATCCTGCCGCGCGGACTACTTTTTACTGGAACAGCTCAATTTCAGAACTGCTTATTCAAACAACTTCACATGTGATGCTGCACGTCTTTGGGTCCTGAGTAATAAACCTGCTGAATTTCAACTTCATACAGTGCTGGGTTCTAGAGATGTCGGTGCCACAGACAAAGAGAGAGAAACTGTCTTTATAGATAAGTATTGTACTTAGGTACATTTGATATCCATTACAGAGTAAAAAATTTAAAAAAAACAAAACAAAACAAAACCGTCAGAGATGTAAAAAAGTGCATATTAGAAGAAAATAATCCCTTTAAGTGACCAGTTTTGCTTTACAAAGAAAAAAGCACACAGCTACAGCGTGCAGTGCTAACTTTGCTTGCTGAAAGACATGGAGTTAGCAGCTTATCAGAACTCAGCATCAAACCTGCATACACGTAAGTTAGCTAACTTTATCCTGTTAATTATTCATACTAGTAACTAGCTTTGCCAGCATCTATGTGCAAAGTAATTATGCTTTCGCTTGTTTCTGGGTCACAGTTTTGTTAGCTACTGAAAAATGCACATGTTAATGCTGATTAAGGCTAGCTAATGAGCTAATTGACTTTAGCGTTAGCAGTATTAATTGACCTTAGCATTAGCATGTGTAGGATGGACAGTTCCAGTGTGGAATTTTTAGTAAATGTTTATCTCACTCAAATATTATAATGGTTAAATTGACTGCAGTTATTTCTCCTCCCAAATGTAGAGTAATATCAATTAATATTCGAATGTTCAATGCGATAACACATAAAAATGTAGCAAAGTTGATGTTGAGTCTTTAATCGGAGAGCATTGCAGCAAAATTGTTTAAAATGTATGTATTTTTGCATTTTTGGTAACATATAAAATGTAACTCAGTAGTTTTACTCAGTGCATTTGAAACAAAATACTTTTTACTTTCATTTAAGTACATTTTTACACAAGTACTTTTACTTTTACTTGAGTAAAATTTTGTCAAAGTAACAGTGCTATTGAGTAAAATATTTTATTCCTCTTCCCCCCCCCCCCCCCCNCCCCAAAAGCTATCAGTGATCATCTGTACACAAACACTTAACTTAAAGCACCATACCATCAATCCTGCATGTTTGAGCCCAATATATACAACCTGCATACATGTTACGTTGCTGATGTAACACAGCAGTCATGAAGCAGGCTCCTTGCTCCTTCATGTGGGGTATCGGTCTAGATTAGATTTGGGTTTTTGGACCCTTCAAACCCGGACTATGAGGCTGGATGGTTGCTTTAGGAAAGGTGCCAGGCCTGGGCTTCAGTCCCTGCCAGTGTCAAGCCCTGTCAGTCAGCGCATGCTGCTCCTCCCAGGGCATTCATCTTTTCCCCGCTCCCTCACCACGACCCTGGCCGTCCCCTCCTCCAGTCCCCACAGGCCCATCAAAGCCTGATTTTCCACGCCGGCGGGCCAGCCGGGGAGGCTCGCAGCCAGGGACAGGTGGGAGACAGGGGAGGTAGAGCAGTCCGGAGTGCCAGCATCTGAGCCCGGGGAGGGTGTTGGGTTTAGGCCAGTAACTGAACTGAAAATAGTCCGGCCCTGACACACAGGCCTGCAAGTCTGTGTGTGTCCAACCACACACACACACACACAGTTGGAGAATTTACCTTTCACCGACCGCAGGCAGACAAACACATACACCACCAGACCATTAGATTTTAATGGGATCTATTCATTGATGTTATGGCTCTCCGGCATCAATAAAACATTAAAAAATGTTGAGGTGACACACTTCATGAATCAGTTTAACAACATGCTATTTCAGCATCTGCAGTGGACATAACTCCATATGGATTTTATAGACATATACTGTACACAATATACTGCCATAAAGTGTGAGCCACATCTGAGCAGTCAAAGGCACATAACTTGAACTCACAACATTGGGAATTTAAGTCGGCCTTGTCGCTTACCTCGTGTGTGGAGCCTTACTCTCCCGGCTTTTTATTTTGCAGCCTGTTTGCAACACCTTCACTGTCCATCGTTCTCTCGCTATCAAAGGGTTAAAACTGTATCACACCAGTGAGGCCACTCAAGCCATCGAACCCATTTTCCTCTCGGTCTCCCAGTCCCCCGTCCTTTTTAGATTTTAAACTTCCCCTGCCACCTTCCATTTTATGCTGGTGTAAATGAGTTCCCCCCACAAAATCTATAGTGCGTCTTTAAAAAGCGATAACTCTCATGGCGGTGCCGTGACATTGACCCCCCTAGCAGGGCAGTTCTGGTTCAGTGCCCAGGCCTCACGCTCGGCGAACGCGCACAGACACACACACAAATGCACCCCAAACACATATACTACCACGCACACGGGGCCAGACCCCAGGTGCACCAAGAGGAGCAGTTAAATTTCATCATTACCCTTTCTTCCCCATGTTGGGGCTTTTTATAGGGCCTTTTTACGGCCTGCTCTGAAGGTGCCACTCTGGTCCCAATGGTACACAGGAGAGAGAGAGAGAGATAGATGGGGAGGGACACAGAGAGGGGAAGAAGGAGAGGGGAGGGCAGGAGAGGAAGAGTGAGAGCAGAAGGAAGGAGATCTGGTTNGGAGGCGTGGAGGTGAGAACGCGTGCATGAACGCCCACAAAGATGCACACTGTCAGGCATACGAGCAAAGCAACTAGGGCACTGGGGAGTGAGAAAAAAGAGAAATGGCATGAAAAAGACTTGGGAAAGAAAAGAAAGAAACAGAGAAGGGGGGGGGNGCCATCAGTTGTCAGTGTGACTGCTGGCTGATATAAAAACAGTGGCGAGGGTGGCGGATAAGGCGGATGATGAATGGGCTGGAGACACTCATCCATCCCACTGAAGGATTTGCGGCCAGGGAGTCGTGTACAGACACATCTAAGAAAGAAAGGACTGTATGTATGTGTGTGTGTAGAAGTGTGTGCGATGGGGGGGAGGTGTTTTGTGTGTGCGTGTATGTGTTTTAGGATGGCGTGACAAGCCGGTGATAGGAAAGTGGGAGAGAAATAAGGTTTTCATGTCAAGAACGCATCTCCAAGTGTGTGTTTACAGTCAGTTAGTCCGTACACGTTGGTCCCATGCATGGATACTGGACGTGCATGTGTGCATACTACAAAAAAAAAAAAAAAAAAAATATCACTGTGACAGGCCTCTGCCCCAGAAGATGTATGGCGATGGTTCTGTCTAACTCTGTACAGGCCCATCTATATCCCTCACTGCTATCAGCACTGTCCAGCGCTGCTTTATAGCACCAAACACTGGCCATAATGACACCAGGACTCCGAACGTGTCAGACTGCAGTAGATCGATTGGTAAACAGACACACTTGCCCGAGATACACTTGTACATCATTTTCCTGATTTTCAGGGAAGAGCCGCGATACAAATAAATTATTGCCTCAGGCAGGCTGAAAGCTGAATTTTGAGGGTTTTTCTTTTTCTTTTTTTTGTTTTATTGCAGTCGAGCACGGTGAGTTTACGTTGCTGCGGTGTTGCTCCGGTGAAAAGGAAAAACGATGTTCATTTGTGAATTACAGAGTTGAAATTTAAGGATGCTCAGTTTTCGTTCAGGTTGTTTCCATGCACATTAAATATGACTTTGTCTGTAGTACAATTCCATCTTACTTGCAAGTAAGACGCACATGGATTAGGATTCTGTTTGCATAATATACACGATGCATTACTTAAATGGAGTTTGAGGGAAAGTTTGCCAAGTGAAGAGAGGTGACATACTCTGATTACAACATTTACATGCTTGATTAAATTGATTTACAATCACATAAATCAAGGTCTGATCACCAGAGTAAGTTTATACCAATTTCAATTAGAATTTTGGTGTCAAAATCTTTTGATTTTCTTTAATCAGAATATAATGAAAGTTATAAGCGTGTAACTATACTGCCTGCTATACAGTAAGTGTTTTAAATTGCACAGCTGTTTTTGGCTTAACAAAAGCAAAGTCTGCTGTATGGTTGGTCAGGTGGTGCAGAGTGACGTGACGTGACGAGACTTTATTGATCTGCGTGGGGAAAGTTGCATGTTACAGCAGACGAAGTTGACAAAAAAGCAGAATACAAATTACAACAGAATATCAATTTACTACAGTAATTACAAAAAGTAGATACTATATACAGACAGACATATAACAAACTCTTATTTACACCTGCTGATTATGAATGTTGGTATGGACAGTCTCCATCGGATGGTTTGGAATGTTTTTGGTAATACCTGACCTTTTGTTTAGTACCAGTTTGTACATTGTGCACGGAAGTTAAAACTTTGGATAGTCTCCTCAGGAGAAAAGAATTGATTCTACACCGATTAAGGCAATACAGGATTTTTTTCCCCACATAAACACCATAATCAGATCTAAATCAGCACAGGTCGACATTGGTGTGCTCTGTGTAACATACTTAGAATATGTGATAGGAAATGAATTTACTGAGGCATGTAAACACTCCATTGGCTGATGATCATCATAAGATTCCTGTGTATACATTCCTCATCTGGGATACTTCCTCTTGTAAGATGATTAAGTCATGAGTCATGTATATTCAGAGAATGATGGAATCCTATTAATTCCTTCCATGAATACAGCTTGTCCTATGCAGCCTTATGCTTTAATCGCCATACAGACAGAAATTGGACATATTAATGTGCTTTTGTCCAACACTGGTCCAGAGTGAGATTTAATATTCAAAACTGCTGGTCATGAAGATCTGTCTGCATAGGGTTGGTGAAATGCTTTTAATAGTTTCTGGCCTTTTGTTTTGTACCAGTGTCAGGTCAGAATTTCCCTTGGACCAGCTCTGGTCCATGCTATGGATATCCATGGTCCCCATTACTGGTGGCCAGCTGCCTCCAGCAGGACAAACCAGTATTCAGACACAGTTATTAAGATATGTAGACACCCGTAAAGCCACGGCTATGCTAGGAATATGCAATGTGAACTTAATTTATGTGTCCTCACAAATATTCGTGACTTAGCAAATTTGTAGTGCTGGATGCATGGTGATGTAGTGACTTCTTATGGTTTTGAGTCTAATAACACTGCAGCAGATGCAACAATAGAGCTGAATCAACACCTCTGAAAATGTCAACAACAACTACAAAATTATTAGTTTCATAAAGTTAATATTTCTTACAGGACTGTTTCTGTTTTTATGCTCACCATAACATTATTTGCATAGCCAAATGCTCAACCTTGCGTGTCACTGGCTACCTGGATTGTGAGCTAAGCAGCTAGCTGCTTAGCTCATACCTGTCAACTCTCCCACTTCTCCCAGGTTTCTCCCATATTTTCACGCCCTCTCCTGCTGTGCTCCGTTTGGTAATTTCTCCCATAAATCTCCCGAATTTTGACAGTTATACAGAATCGTAATTGGCTCAATCAAGTTGTTTCGGTCATTATGTGGCACGCCTCCCTGGTGGGCCATGGAGGTATTACAAGCGGAGCATGCTTGCCAGGTGACACCTGAAGCCAAGCGGAACCAAAGTTGATTGAAAGAATTTCTCGTGGCGGCAATAAACAAACATAATATCATCCTGCTAGCAAAGCTTTCAATCAGAGAATGGTTCTGCACTCCAGTTACAGTGGGAAGTCGGAATTTTCCAGTTCTGACCACAAACGTTTCCAGTCATATGTAAACAAAAAAGCTGAACACCAAAAATACTGTAAGATTAAATAATAAATGCTAACTAAAGTTAGACTACAGGACTGTTTGGTTGTTTTACAATGATATACATAATGATATACATAACTACATAATTTTCATTTTAATTAAGTACGTCATTGTTGTTCGAGTTTCCCAGTCGGAGCTCCAACTTCGTGTTGTTCCAATGCATTTTTCCAAGTGGGAGGTCAGAAAAATCTGAGTTCTGAGGTAACTGGAACGTAGCATAAGATCAGATTGGGTCAGATGCCAGGGGGGGATGAGAGAATATGACCGGGGGGGNGGGATGAAAACATCTCATATTTTCAAAGGTTAATGTTGACAGGTATGACCTAACATGCCACAGCTAGCTTGCCAGTTAGCTAACTACAAGGATGTAGCTGCTGCTACTAGCTCAGTAGCTGACTGGACAATAAATTTATAGAAAGTCACATATTTTTACTATCCATTCCTGTCTCATGATGACTGACTGCAAACTATGCTGCATCTTTTTTGTGTGGCAGTTTTTACTCCGGCAGATCAGGGTTGCACAAATCGGATGGTGAGATATGACTAACATGACGCTTCCTCCAAAAGAAGTCACTCTGTGAATGGGAAGCTGCGCTAATTCGCGTGTCAGACTTAACCAAAATTAAATTCTACACAAAAGCAAAGGCATTGACCAGATTGGATATTTTACCAAAGCGCAAATTAATTTTGCCATCATGCAACTCTAGTTTGACCCAGCGAGCAAATCCAGTATCCATGGCGATTGCATTGAAATGAGTTGATTTTGCCATAAAAAGTGCTAGAGTGACCACAGCATGCTTCATCTTGACTCAGTGGGGCAAAAAGCCTGCTGTCAGAGAATGGTGTGTGTGTGTGTGTGTGTGTGTGTGTGTGTGTGTGTGTGTGTCTGTCTGCCTGTCTGTCTTTGTAATCTCAGTACAATTAATCATATAAATGGAGATGACACACACTTTAAGAGAAGGGAGGGGTTGTTGACAGGAATTCTGTGTTTTCCATGTATTTTTGTCATCTCCATGTGATTATTAACAGGGATGCTGGTGCATAGTTTCACTTCTCTGAGCCTGGACACAGTGACGCAAAGAAAAATGGAGGCTTGAGAGAGAGAAAACCCCACTTACTTTCACACTACACCACACCTGGCCAATCACCGATCACAAATGACCGCTGCATGAAGTGGGCATGCCTGGCAGATCAGCTGATTCAGAAAGTAACAAATTTCCCACTGGAAAGGCATTTTCCTCTGCCATCTGACTATATGACAAGCCCGTTAATGCTTTAAGTTTCTCTCATGGTCCATGCTGTTGTCTGTATTTGTGTCATTTTTGTCCTGCAAAGCATTGATTCGTTTGAAATACCTTATAATAAATTACCTTAACTGTATCTTCAGCAGCTTGTAGTAATGTCTGAGAAGCTCTGTGGAGAAAAACAGTTTTACAGCCTGGGTCATATTGTCATACTTTGGCCATCATTATTATTGGGTACAACAATTAGCTTAATTGGAAATCTCAATTTCTTATTTTAAAGAGATTACCCAATCCAGTAAACGTCCATGAGATTTGCAGAGGTGTTCAGTTCAAATTTGACCTTCCGTGCTTAAAGTATTTATGTAGGTACGTTCAGTCGACATTTTAGCCACTTTGCAGTGATATTATTGTGGTATTGTGTAATTGCCATTCTTATCATGGATTAAAATGTGCTTAAAAGCATCTTAAAAGCTCATCAGGTTAAATGGTTTGTTATCATATTCAGCAGCACCTGAACAACATAAAAGCACGCCAATTAACCAAAATGATTTAACTGTGGATCGGTCTGAGGTAGTATGTTTGCTGTGTGGTCTAGTCATGACCTAAGATGTCCNCCCCCGCCCCCCGCTCATTGCTCATTGCTAGACTCCATGTCTCATTTGAATATATTGATTGGGCCATCTGTAAGCCATTTATCTCATTCAAAAGACCGTTAAAGTAGGCCTCCCCACCTCTCAGCCCGCCCACCACTGTTTTACTGACAGAGTGAACACACACACACACAACATGCAGGACACACACAAACACGTATGTGCAATCACACAAGCCTTAAAAGTGGACTAAAGATTCACAAAATGTTGGATTCTTTTGTTTGCTAAAACACCACCTTAAATCTAAAAACAGCAGCAGAAGCAAGTGCTCTCCCTGCGATATGAGATAAGCGCAGGAAAAACACGCGGCGTAAACAGGAGCCCACTGTGGGAGAGCTGAACCCCAAACTCCTGTCTGCTTTGTGATCCAAGCAGCATCTAATGCTTCATTTAGTATTGCTGAAATTCCCACCAAATAATGAAACCAATTATTACATTCATATGGTGAATAATGCCTCCTTCAAATAATCTGCTTATCTGGCCTTCCCTCTGTGGCTTTACGTGTGTGTATGCGTGCGCATGTGTGTACCTGCCTATCATCATAAACTGCACCCTGATGTCACCAAAGCAGGGTTCTGGCACATCTGCAAGCACTAGATATTCTTTGAACACGCGTACGTGTCGTCAGCAGAGTGCATGCATCATCATGATTGACTTATTCCTGACATTCCCAGTGGCAAAGCCTGAGTAAAGGATTACCCTCTAGTCTTGGACCGCTGCCCACTGTACAGTATAGACCCTTGAACACACACGGAAAAACACACACATAAAAAAAGTCTGCGCGTCTCCAACAGGCGTACATCTTTTTGTGTTTAGCGCCTTTTACTGCCTCTTTGTTCCCTCTTTTGTCTCCATTCTTCATTCAAATCTGTTTTCTCCACAGACAAACCGTTGGCGGGCAGCCATTTGCAAGACCGAGCAAGAGGGAAGCACAGTGCTGGAGGAAGCTAGATGAAGAGAGAGTGAGAGAGGGGGGGAAAGAAAGAGGGGGGAGTAGAGAGAAGCAGGGAAGCATGGACAAGGGGGAAACTGAGCGGGAAAGACAGTGAGGGGAAAGAGAAGGAAGACTAAAAAAAAAACGATAGAGATGATTTTGCTCTCCTCAGCACGAGCAGATTCAGCCATCTCTTCGGCGCGGCAGTCGCGGATTGCGCTTCGCTCCTGTGGGCTGCAAGTTAACGTTTGAAATTTCTCTGCTTCGACAAGGTGAAGGGTGGCGGTCAGCATCCAGCGGAGACCTTGCCTCTGCTTGTAAGTGCAGGGCATGGGCAGATGGTGGAAAATTGGCGGTGGCATTTTGAACCATACGGAGCATATGCACGCCAGGGGAGTTTGCAAAGACCCGGGGCATGGGGTGCGAGGCGAGGACCGGAGCCTGCTGAGGCTGGCATGAGACACATGGCACAGACACTGACAGTGGTGTGGGGTAAAAGAGCACCTGGGCTTCTTTTGTCGGCTTGAAAGGCCTCAGAGGTGGAAAACTGTGTTTTTCGACCTCTCACTGCACGAGCTTAGCTGGATACAGAAGTTTAGCCAAAAGCTTCAGTCATGTTTAAAAATACATGCAAGAGTATTATGCAAAACTAACCTTTACAGTTCAAATAACAAATCGAACCTGGGACAGACAAGCATCCCCCGTTCATGCTGACTCCCAGAAAATTCACCTTATTAAAGTGAACAAAAAAAGCTTTAAAACACAGTGGGCCAGATTCATAAAAAAATAAATAAATAAAAATAAAATAAAAATCACGCTAAGTACACAGCATTGCACTAAATAACTGAAGCTCACTCATAAAGCTTCTCTCCTGTTAATCAGAGCACTGTGTCACATTGAGGTACCGTTGTCAGGTGTATCACAGGTAAAAGCCAGTGAAAATCAGCATGTTAATGAGCTGCTTCATATTTATGCTGATTCACCTAGTTTTAACCTTAAATGCATAGCACAGGTCTGTAGTGACCCAGGACCACATTACACACCTCTAATTCATTAATTTTTATTTATTTTTTTTAATTAAGCCCTCAACCCCCTGGTATTCCTCAAACTCTTTGTTTTTAACAGTTTTATGGTTTCAAGTTGTCAGAATTGATGGAAATAATTGTTTTTGTAATGTTTTTCGCTAAAAAGTGTATAGGGTCACTGTGGACCCGAGGTATGTAAAATTGTCACTTTTTTTTTTTTTTTTTTTNGTGGCGCTGTAGTATCACTGATATGATGAATAAATGCTGAAACTAGCAGGAAGAAGCTGTTTCTGCTGTAAGCTATGCTGGTAGCTTACTGCTACAGAAAGACGCTGCAGCGCCGTGTCAGAGCTTCATGCAGAGCAGCATCGCTGTGNTTACTGCTACAGAAAGACGCTGCAGCGCCGTGTCAGAGCTTCATGCAGAGCAGCATCGCTGTGATGACGGCATCTGTAAGTCATTGTAAAATATAACATGGCAAAAAATGTGGATTTGTTATCGTTCATAAAATGTTCTGAAAAGTTTACAAGCAAAAATATTTCACTTTGTAGCTCAATTTGTGTTGTGTAAGTTATGGGTCTCTAACGACCCGGAACTTATGCAAATTCGTATGTACAAATGGACGGAAAATGACTCATGCATTTAAGGTTTAAAGCAACATTGACATGTTAAATCGGCAAAGGAAACATAAATTCTGTTTCAGAGTTCCACATTTTAAAAGATAAAATAACAGGTAAACTAAAATAACAGGTAAACATACATATTAACCTCCATGGTGTGATCGTGCTGCACCAGTATGTGTGTGTGTGTGTGTGTGTGTGCATGTGCGTGTGTCTATGAGGAAGACAGACGCCCTCCACAGTGCAGCAGATGAAGCTTTATGAATACGCTCAGCACCACGAGAACGTGTGTGAGATCGTATCAAAACTCACCATCAGCTGATCAGCTGAGTGAGTTTATCAAATATATTGATCACTAACTATTGATCATTAACACACATGAGGTAAACACAGTTTTAGACGTCACTCAGATTTTGTAATGCTGAAATTTATGACCAGAATGAAACACGTCTTAATTTTTGTGTGACGGTGTTTTTTATGAATAACTTCCCCGACATGTAAATAAGGAAATACTGTAGTAATGCCTCTTTCAAAACAGATCTAAAAGATGCCGGTAAAAGGTGTTTATGAATGAGGGAACATGGTTGCGTGACGATATTTACCCATATCAACACAATAAATCATGTGCTACCGTTTATGAATCTGGCCCATTGAGTGAAAACAAATCCTCACATTCTTTACATCAAGCTGGAGAAGTGAATATGACATCCACTTGGGGGCAACATGAGGGCCAAAATGACCACCAGAACACTTTAAAAACTACCTTCCCATTTTACTCATAGCAGTAAACAAAGATGGCAACAAATAAGGGATCTACATTTCACTTATCTTGCAAAGGCAAAATAAATTCCTGTCCTCATACCAGGTTTGAGCACCGTTATCAGTCTGAATGAAGCTCAGGTGATGTATTGGTGACTAGCTTGCAAGAATAAATACACTGTGTGTTCATAAAATAGCTTTGGAATTGCTAAAAGGTAAATTATTTCTATTTTTATTCATCTATGCTAGCAGTTTCCCTCTCATTTCCAGTCATTGTGCTAAGAAGTCAAACTAAATATGCCCTGAATCTATTTCTAGACCAACTGCAGAGATGAAACTGTTCTCCAGCTTTTCTTCTGAATGTTTCAAAACTTTCAAAAAAAAAAAAAAAAAAAAAAAAATGCCTGACTGTTCAAAATTAAACCTCTTTTAACTTTACATGCTATGTGAAAGCTGCTACTACCAGCAAGCCAATACTGGTTAAGCATTGAATCTAACTTGTTTACATTAAAATAATATATCTACTTAAAAGTATGTCCAACAAATCACTGCAGGCAACATGGCTTGCTGCTTTGATTTCTTTACTATTCCATTCCATGAGAAATATGAGAATAACTCCTTTCCTGATCCATGTTCTACCCAAGACAGAGAATTCCGGTTTCTAATACTTGCACAGGATCCGCTATCATGTCCCATATGGTTTTACAGCCAAAAGATAATGAAAGGCGATAAAGTAATATAGATAATGCTAGAGAGAATAACCCATATCCCAAGAGATAAAGTTGTTTACTGACAAAAGCAGTAGGTTGAAAAATGGTTTGGGAGCGATTCGGCCAATATGGAGCGAAAAAAAATAAAGATAGTATATAAGAGGGAGGGGGGTGTTAGGGAGGGGTGGACATATGCCCAGTCGAACCAGTGCTTGAGGGTGTTGGTGTTAGTGGTGGAGGTGGGGGGATTCCCTGTGGGGGAAACATGGCTTCCCAGTCCAGAGATAACATCCTCACACCGGCTCCTCAGGAGAAACATAAAAATCCACCTAGACATTTCCCAGGTATTTTATCATGCCCTATCAGATCCCATTCTGCCTTATCACCCCTTACACACACTTAAACACGGATACCCATTTCTGGACACATTGCTCACATTCAAATGTAAGACGAAGAAGGAAAAAAAGGAGGGAGGAAGTTCACATTTTCTTCAAGATACAAGAGCTCCGGTGGATTCCTTGTTTCTTTGTTTATTTTTTTAAAGGGATCTTTTCTAATTTAACAGGAAAGATACAGAGAGAAGAAATTGGGAAATGCGGTCTTAATTCTTCTAAAGCATTACTACACTAGACATTTTCTGTTTCTAAACAAGACATTTTGTAACAATTTAAAACAATCCAAATATGTATTTGTGGCTTCAAACATGACAAAAGTTTTCAAATCCTTAAAGGATCATACCAGTGATTTTGCATGTAAATAAATACTACTTGCAGACATGTTACCTTACTGACAACCATTTTCCAAAACATACTTTAGTTTTCATGTTATTTTGCCAGATTCCCTAATCTTTCAAAATCAAATGTTTAGGTGATACAAACAACTTAAAATTCAATATTTCACCTGCCTATATATAGTATGTGTGAATGCAGAAGGGACGGTCTTCTCAGTTAAAAGCCGTCTTCTCCTGGACTATATTCTCTGGTGCAGACATACATTTTCTTCCATGCAGCTCCACGATGGACAGGTTAAATAAAGTTACTTCAACAAAAATGTAATGAATGTCACGCTCCTTGTGATGGATTAAGTATCTCAAGCATGTTTGTACAACTTCATTTTAATACCACACTGGAATGAACTGAAACCAATGGCTGGAAGGTAGGAAAAACAGTTCTAAAATTTACTGCTAAAGAGGTATATTTGGGAAACAGTTGTCTGTACCATAACATGTATGTGGTTATATATATTAGGTTCAAACATGCAAAATCGTGGTATTGTCCAAAAATGGAATAAAAAAAAAAATACAGTGTAAAATATCCCTATATAAAGAAAAATACTGCATTCAAATTGTTAATTAAAGGGAACGTACACATTTCCATGTTCTTAGTTTCATTTAGGGACCTACTTTGAAACCTTTGCAATACTGGAATGTGCAAAAAAGCACTGATCAACTTCTACTCTTCCTTACTGTGCACACTGAGTGAAAACAGGCCATTTTAGGTACTTAAAAAAAAAAAAGTCTCTTCAAGAAAAGCCTGCTTTGTTCTGACTGACTGACCAGTGATGTTGGCCAAATAGTTGTTCAACTACGCTCGTATTTGGCAGACGTGTCTAACCAGGTGTGGAAATTCAAATGTGTTGCATGTTGATGTCGACGTGTTCCAGAAGAGATCAATCAAAAACAAAGATTTCAAGGCAGCCCAGTACCTGTGGGTTTTTCTTGTTGATACATTTCTAGAGGCATCAACCACAAGTTCTGCAATTTTGAATATGTTCAACATATACACCACATTATCAACAATATAAATACTATAAAAAAAATAGAAAAATAAAGAACAATATGTCCCTTTAAAAATTACATAGTATAAGCAGTAACATGTATGTATCAACATGTATCAACCTATATATCAATGTAAATGTACTCACTGTGAGGATGAGCACCTCATATCATCATCATTTGTCCATATTATGTAAAATCTTTATTTGTGACGTAAACCACGGCCATCAGATAAATGTACTCAAGTTCAATAACAGTATCTAAAGTATTGAGTACAATATTTGAGTAACTGGACTTTGTTACTTTCCATCTCTGCAAGAAAGAGTAAAGCAGATTACTGCTTCAAGATAAAACATTTAAAAAAATATAAGACTTGGTACCAGAAACTTCTTTTTTGGTACTTGATAACAGAAATGCCTTTTTTTTTCTTTTTTTTCTTTCTTTGTTTTTAAAAAACAGTGTACGCTCATGTTAAATGTAGTACATGGAATTTTCAAGTTCAAACGCTTCACTGTGCTAAAATGAATTAAATATGTCTGCAGAGTGTGTAGCAGAGGCCATTTTTTAGCTCAAAATAAGCCAGAGCTTCAGTCATTCGTGTATGAGCTTCAGGAATAGCAAAGCAAATGTGTGTGTGTGTGTGTGTGTCATAAGGTCACGTGTCACAGACAGCATTAACAATGGTCCATTTTGCAGGAGAATAAAGGCGGTTTCCCCCTTTCACACCCTCCACGCCTCCCCACTCATCTCCCAGCAGTCTGCTTCAGGCTTCAATCTCTCCTTGACCTTTGACCTCAGGTACAGCCAGATGTTGACCCCCCNCCCATCCCATCCCATCCCATCCCCCAGCTTCCACCCTACTCACACAACAACACCAGGTGCAGAGATTCATTCAAAGCCAGACTTTTCCTTAATATGAGTTCAATTTCTGCCAACACACACACACACACACACACACACACAGACAGACCTTCAGGGAAGAAAAAGTGTACTGTATATGCACACATAAGGACCTACTTACACTACCTCACCAATAGATATAGACACATAATGAACCAAACACACACACACACACTGCCCACATACTATGCACATACAAACACTCGAGCTGACATCCTTCCTACATCATTTCTCTATACACGCAAGGACCATAGTAGAAATAATAATTTGATTTCATGTGGTGTTTAAAATCAAATGAACTCAACTAACTGAAATACAAATAACACACAGAGATAGACATAATAGCCAACTTGCAGAAACACACAAAAACATACGTGCACGTATACACTCATTCCACACACACACACACACACACACCCCCTCAGAGGGGTTTTAAAAAAATTAGAGTAGCTCAAGTNCACACACACACACACACACACCCCCTCAGAGGGGTTTTAAAAAAATTAGAGTAGCTCAAGTGGGAAAACAGCATCCATTTGTCTTTTGGCTATTATGAGTGTAGCTGCATTAAAGACAAATAGCATCCACTTCCATTTCCTTTATCACTGTCAGGCCAATTAATAGACCAAGGACCCTGTTACTGAGTTACTAGACGGAGGCAACACACACACACACACACACACACACACACACACACATACAAACACACACACAAAGAGAGCTCTTTCAGCTGCTGACCTTGGCTGCTCCTCCCAACACAAAAAGACCCCAGAGATGGATGCCTCTTTGGAGAGCACCGGGTCTCTGTAAGTGTACCATTGCTGTCATCCCACAGACACACACACACACACACCACACACACACGCGGGCATGCAAGCCAATATGCACACAGATGCTCATACAATGACAATCGTATGTATTTGCATTGTATGAGCATCTTGGACAGATTTGTGTGTTTCTGTTTTAAGGAGTGTAGTGATTTGCATTGGATTTAAGTGATGCAGATGTCAAAGCCATCCATGTGTAAACGACAGATCCCGATCAGAAGACATATTCAAGTCATTTGCAATGAGTAAAAGTAGGAACAAAACACAAAAATAATGTCCTGAATTCAAAATGTTAAGGCAAAGTATTAGCAATGAAACAGAATTAAGTATCCATATTAGAAGTACTAATTGTTCCTGTTTTATAAAAATAACAATTACTAAAATTGAACTGAATGAAATGGTAAGAACCTCTGAAATTATAGGTACAATATGAATGAAAAATCTCCAGAAATTCAGATGAAATTCCATAAGTATCCCAAATTTTCTTTCATTCATTTTTTTTTTTTTTGATGAAAACTCCCACACTGTCAGGTTAGAAAACCTTGTATCTCTTTGTTTCCTGCTAATTTTCTGCCTCAATTTTGAATTTCCCGTTCTTCAGATCTGTTTAAGGATCACGTGCTTGTCTACAGCTTATCATAAATGTCAAAAAAATCTTTCAAAACTGTCTCAAGGTCATCATATCATTGAGATGAAACAGTGCTCTTTATCAGAATTCCCTGAAAATACACGTTTTTTTCACGACAACAGCTTTTTTTTTTTTTTTTTNTTTTTTTTTTTTTTTTTTCACAAATTCCACGTAAAATCTGACACATAAAAAGTTAACGACCGTGACATCTTTGGTTGTAAATCCAAAATGGTGGTCCTAGATTGCAGTATGAATCATGTGATGGATGATTTAGTGCCCTGCTACCAAAAACAGCCTGTGACAAAATTCTGACACTCAATGCATTGTTTGATTCCAATCGAGTCAATAAGATGATTTTTTTTTTTTCAAACTTCATGTAAACACCAGAATTAGACTGAAATCAGCAGAAGTCGTTGTACTCTGAGAACAGACAGGTTATCCAATTCTAAACTGATTCGCTGAAGCATGTAAATCATCTAATAGCTTATAATTGGTGTAAGTGTTTGGTGAATGCATTTCCTCACCTAGCGGACTTCCTCTCGTAAGTTCATTAAGCAACAAGCAAACGATGGAATCCTACTAATTCCATCCATGTCTTATGTCTCATGCCCCAGTCACACAAGGAATATGCAACACGAATTTCATTCCCGCATCCTTCCAAATATCCGTGTCCTTGCCAAATATTTGCGTCTTCGCAATATATGTGGGTGCTGGATGCTTGATGACGCAAAGACTTCCTGTGGGTTCGGTAACACAGCAGCAGACTCAGAAATGAGAATAGAGCTGAATCAACACCTCTGACAGTCAACAACAACTACAAACCAACAGCTTCATAGCATTTGTTGCAGGACTGTTTCTGTGTTTATGCTCACATAACATTAATTGCATAACCAGATGCTCAACAAGCTCACCTGCTACCTGATATATATACTGTATGAGCTTGGCAGCTATACTGTATACCTGCATGGCAGTCATTCCTATGTTCCCATGGTCCTATGTTCCCCAGCTCTATATAGCACAACTGGGCACATAATAGGGTTATTCTGTTAACACACACTTAATGTGTGTTAGAATACTGAACTGGGGACAGAGGACTTTGGGGACATAGATACACTCCCTCTGCATGCTAGCTAACTGGTGATATGCCACAGCTAGCTTGCTGGTTAGCTAACTATGAGAAAGCTAGCTAGCTTGATCACTTACCAGACAAATTTACATAAAATCAGGCATTTGTTCTACTCATTCCTGTCACAGCTGGCAGACAGACTGCAAACCATGCTGCATCTTTTTTGTGGCGATTTATACTCTGACAGCACTGGATTGTGAGACACATTTTGGACTACAGTTTCCTCCGTTCTGTCAAAAGTCAGCAGTACCAAGACTTGTGGCTTGTGACTGGGAAGCCACGCATATTCACGTCAAAGCTCACTGAAGTTGAACTCTACACGAAAGCATTGCACAGATTTACTTATGTGAAAGCATCACACAGACTTTTTATTTTGCTACTGTACAAAGTAATGTTGTCACAGAACGTGAATTTAGTTCGCCTGTGCAAGCGAATCCACTATTCATGCGAGTTACAGTGAAATTACTTGAATTAGGTCTAAAACTTCCCTGTAAAAAGTGCTAGTGTGACATTGCTTAACTCCGCCTTTTTGCCTTAAATCGCAGTACATACAAAAATCAAGGAATAATGTGCATGTAAACGTACTGACAGCAGTTTAGAACCAAAGTCTCAAACACCGACTGCTGCTACGACCCACATCTATAAACTCAGCACCGGATGAAGACAAGTTTACGACTGATTTCTGCCTGTATATTTTTTCCTGCTGGTCTTGGTGCTACAATTCACCAGACATTCATCGCACAATCTGACATGCATCAAAGTCTGAGCCAGCATATAACTAAGATTTTATTATTTCCATCTTGCAGTGACATGCAATAAACACATAACATCACTGTTATCACACAGTTTGCAGGATGCCTTTAGATTAGATAGTTGTATTTAAAGATATTGACTAGTCGTGTATAATATTGGCAGTTTCAGTCCAATTATTTCAGTTGGATGTCAACTCAGAGCTCCCACGGCTGCGTTAGCCGCTCTCCTCTGAGGTAAAAGTGCACTGAGAGCCTCTCCTGCTTTAATGGCGCCGCGGATTTATCAGTCATGTAGATTACAATGTCACTTGAGTGTCATCTGGAGGACACATCCAGGCTGGAAGGGCCATGCTTTCAAGCTTCACACACACACACACACACACATGCATGAATGCACACACATACACAGAGAGAGAGAGAGAGAGANCACACACACACACACACACACATGCATGAATGCACACACATACACAGAGAGAGAGAGAGAGAGATCGTTATGGATTTTATTAGATCTAAGCATGTAGACTGTATATACTAGTCGCATGTAGGCAGGATTTTTCCCCGACACAAAGGTGATACCTGCTCCCATTTAAATATAAAGGAGACATTCTGTTTTTGTTATTTTGTTATTTTTTGTTTTGCAGTAAAATTTGGGATTATAAGGGAATAAAAGTTGAACATTGTCAAAACTTGCAAAACTTGTGGTTCACACAAAATTTCACCTTATAAGCAAACATTTTTGGTCCTTAAAGCTTTTTTATATGATTATTTTATTTCTGCAAGATATATACATCAACATATGACCATTTGAATTCCTCCCCCGCCCAAACCTGGTTAGACACGCCCACAAAGCATGAGGCTAGCAAGCGAGCTTTAGCCAGCATTTGTGTATCATAGCGTGTGGGTGTTGCCAGCTCAGGCCTGACACAGCTGTCCAATCACAACAGAGCAAGACTTTTGTGGGAGGGGCCATAAAGAGACAGTACCTGTAGTGGCTTGTTTCCACTTAGTGTGCACAGTGGTGCTGCAGCAAGGAAAATAGATGTGGATCATTGATTNTTTTTTTTTTTTTTTTTTTTTTTTTTTTTTGCACATTAAAGCATTGCACATGATTCAGATTAGAACCTAAATTAAATTAATAATGTGGGAATCTGTATTACATTTCCACATTTTTCATTTTTGGCACAAGTGAGAGACCTAATTTTGGTGAAAACACTTATTTGTGTGTATGATGGGATCATTACACACAACCCAACTAAATGGTTTTGAATAATATACCCACACCCACCATCAGAGACCCATCAGGTCTCCAAAGCTCACTATGCTGTGTAAAAAACACATAAACCCACATATTATATATACATGCAGAATGTACAATATAGAGTACAGTATGGAGCATATACTTTTTTAATAGCCAGCCCCAAGTTTATTTAATCAACCGATTCCACACACGAATGCATGCAAACACTATCCTGTCTCACACACACACACACACACACATTCCGTTAGCACATTGATGAGTCTGATATTCAGTCAATGAAGATTAACTTGACTAACTTGCCTACGGTAAGTCCCTTCTGTCCACTGCTTTTTTAGGCAGAAGACGACCAAATGTGAATAATGTGGAAGGAGACATTACACCGAGATGAGTAGAGCTTAATATATGGTAATTATTTGACAGGATATACTTACATAGCGATTAGCATATCTTGAAGACAAGACAGAGATAGAGAGTGGAAGGAGAGGAAGGGAGGGGAGAACGGAGGAGGAGGCGAAGGCTACCTGATAAGGATTTCTCTCTCTCTCTCTCTCTCTCTTTTTCTCTCTCTCTCTCTCTCTCTCTCTCTCTCTGTCTCCCTCTCTAAGAGGGGTGTGAGACTACATTAGCAAACTGTTCTTCCATATGTACCTTCATTGATAAGCCATTTCTATAGGGGATGGGCCAATGCTAAGCGGGCCTGACGTGCCTGGCATACCAGACAGACAACACATGTCACATATCACACTTACACACACACACTCATACTCGCACATATGCATGCATGCTCACCTCTCATGTAGACAAATGTTTGCACACACATACACAGACACACACACTGTAGTATTGGAGCACACTCACAAAGGCGTGGCATGTCAAAATTCCTGTATGACATTTAGTCAGCGGTGAAAGACGTAGATGTAGTAATACAACGGAGAAATACTCCGTTATAAGTTCAAATTCTGCTTTCAAAATTCTACTTAAGTAAAAATAAATTTACTCAAGTATCTACAGTACTCATTGTAAAAAAATGGTCTCTGTCAAAGTGTAAATTAATGATGCATTCGCATATGATAAAAATCTAGTAATTATCTCCAAAATTTGCGATACATGTGTGTGTGTGTGTGTGTGTGTGTGTGTGTGTGTGTGTGTGTGTGTGTGTGTGTGT